>CM023455.1:80664487-80856987 GCA_013339765.2 Haemaphysalis longicornis | reverse complement strand
ATTGTGTTGCGAAGACGCTCTGCCACGTGTGTCTACCATGCGGCGCTGCTTTACGCTGCGACTTTACAGCGGCGTCTGGTCCCGCACACACGTGCTTCACCACGGAAGTAAACACGCCGACTCGTCATGTCAAGCCCCGACCACTTGGACACGGGCTCTTTGTCTGCCATAGAAATGCATTTGGATATGCAAACCATGCCCCTCAAAAAAAGTGCTCCCCGCCGCGAATCGAACCCGAAATGTTGATGGTGCGGGCGCGACGCGCGAGACCACTGCGCCATCGCACAAATGTCGCCCCACTGCGTAAAAGCCGGTGTACTAGATGGATTCCCATCCTTCGAGTCGTACGTCGATGTTTATTAGCCAGTTTACAGAATTCCTGGGTGGTAAACTGAATTTTCCTAAATAGCGCTTGCGCAGCAAGGTTCCGCGAAGCCCCCACATTAGCTTATCGCCATTAAGTCTGCTCCTTCGCGAAAGCGCTCGCGAAAATAAGCGTGCCCGGCTGCGACTGCGATTTTGCACTGTAGGTATAGTGCTTGCCGTACTTTCGTTTTACGTTAAATTGGGCACATCTCCCCGCGAGGGGGAGTCGAGGGGGTGGGTGTATTGCGTTAACGTTTGGTGTTTGGGGAGTTGGTGGTAGTCAATGCGTTGTATCAGCAGCTTCTTGACGTAGTTTGAATGAGTCAAGGATATAAGGCGCGTTCGTAGCCTTTCGTTCTGTGTCGGTTTTGTGGCGCACTGGAAAGAGCACCATGTACCTCGCGTTCCGCCCACAGGTAGTGAATGCGTTAATATCAGCAGCTTCTTGACGTAGTTTGAATGAGTCAAGGATATAAGGCGCGTTCGTAGCCCTCCATTCTGTGTCGGCTTCGTGGCGCAGTGGGTAGAGCACCATTGACCTTGCGTTCTGCCCGCAGGGTCGTGGGATCAAAACCAGACGCCGGTAAGTATTATTTTTTTTATGTAGTGTAAGGGTAGGGGTGCGGACTACTACGGATAACTAGAACGAGTGACATCGTGAGTTAAAGAAATGCTCTGCATCTAAAAGCTTGGCCGATATTCATCTCTTATTACCTAAATTACCCTACGTCACTCTTTTTCAGCAAGAAACTGACCTTATATTTTCTACAGGCGAGCCTATCGCACACGCATATGTAGTTTCCAACTTCGGGGTAGCGGCGTCGCCGATGAGCACGGCCGAAGCGTCCTACGCCAAAATACGGATCCCATGAGCGCTAGTGTTAAGTTGTATGGGCTTCATGAACCTTACTAAGTTTATTACACCCCAGAAACTAACAAAATAGAGCCGAATTTATTGCTGCACGAATGTTGTCCGGCGCAGTTTTCGCTTCTAGGGAAATTCCCGACGAAGCATCAGCCGACCGGTTTTGTTGGCCTCTTCGGTCGGCAATTCAGTCACACTACGGCGACTTTCCATCGGCGAAGTGTTTGCGTCGCCGTCGGCGTAGTTGGCCGATGGTTTTGCGACCCGTTGGCGTCACCGTCGTGTCGGCCTAGTGTGTCTGATACGACAAAGCGACCGAACCAACTGTGGTAACGGCAATTTACGTTGACGTTGCCCAAGTCGCTAACGTGGTATGACGTCACAAACTTTGTTATGGTGGCAATTCACTGACGTCATAGTTAGTGGCGCTAGCGATGCGTCCCGATCTCTAGAAGAGCATTTCGGTACTTTTTAGAAGCGAATTAAAATATATATTAGGCGCTTGCTGTACCCATCACTTCGTGTTGAGGGTCCTTGCATACAGAGAAAGCCTACAGAAGGCTTTTTACAGACTTAAAATTTGGTGGCACAACACCTTTAATAACAATCGCCCCATTTGCATCTTAAATTTTTTAGGAAAGTAATTGAAAAACTGATCTCTACACGACTGACATGTTAGCTGAACAAATTTAAAATAATATCCCCCTATCTATTGGCGTCTGTTCAGGCTACTTCCGTGACCTTGCCATTATAACAATTACTGACCAATTAAAAAACACTAAAGATAGCGACTATTATGCGGGCAGCATTTTCATTGACCTAACTAAACCTTTTGACACAATCAGTCGTGACGATCTTTTTGATGAACTTTAAGCACTTAGGATAACTCGACCACCATTACTTATTTTGCGTAGCTCTTTGCGTAACCCTACAAAAAAGGTGGTAATTTCTGAAGTATGTCCCCTAACAAAAGTAACTAAAATTGGCGCACCTCAAAACTCCGATATGGGGCCAATTTTGTTTTACTCTACATACTGATCTTTCAAATTGTCTCTCTTCGTCCATTTGTATACTACACGCAGATGACACCACAATTTTAACTGCGATAGCAGTATTACGGCCTTAGCTGAAAAACTTAATTCTGACTTGTCACAACTTTCTCAGTGGTGCAATAATAATATGTTACTAAAATGCGCTTAAGACAAAATTTGTCTTCTTCACTTCATCGCAAAAACCGTCACCTTCTGTTCCCCCCGTTCAAATTGCTCTCCATAACATCTCTGTAAGCGACGGCTCTAGAATACCAGGCGTCGAACTCAACAGTAACTTGAAATGCAATCGACACATTGCCTATTTTAGGGAAAAAAATCACGTACGGATTAAGAATACTGATTCAACCTCGCCATGACAACAGAGCCTCCCACCTAAAGTCAGTGCATTTTTTTTTGTTTTTAATTCACGCATTTCTTACTGTACTATCTCAAGGGGTGACACACACACCACTCATGTTGCTTCAATGCAGACAATTCAAAACCAAGCCATACGAATTTCCAGGTTAAGGCTATTTCTCACTAACGCTACGTCATTGATGAACGAAAACAATATATTAACTTTTGCCCAACTTGTTAAATGTAACCATGATATTTATATGTATAGAAAAAGAAACAATAAACTTCAGCACTTAACTTCGATTCTTTCAAAAAGCAAAGTCGCGAGGTATGCGGATAGCAATAATTTTCTCTCTTGCCTAAAGTTCGCAATAATTCCAGCAAGCAAACGGTTCATTTTTCAGAAATTTCTTTCGGTATATTACACCTTTTGACCTTGAAGCATCCCGTTCCCTGAATTTAATTAAAACGAAGCTAAAAATTAGGTCATGTCAACAAGGTAGCCTGTTTTTGTGTTTCTTATATGTTTATGGTGCATTGTGAGTTGCTTTTTGTAACCACTTTTTTTTTCTGATGACAGTACGTTTTCTTGATTTTCAATTGTTTCTGTGAAAATATAATGCTATATTGACACTTTCTTCGCCTCAATTTCAATTTATTGAAGTTCCGTTTCTCTGCTATGTACATTTAAACTATTCCCATTTCTATATTGTACAGTAGGTAACCTTACAGTTTCTGGCTTTGGGACCTCTTTCTGTATATCTTGCATATGTTATGCATATTTCGTACAATTAACCCTTCCCTGATTTCTGATGTATGGATGGATGATGGATGGATGGGTAAATTTACAGACGGACAGAGAAACGGAAGAATGGACGGAAGGATGGATAGATGAATGCCTTTTTGGATGGATCCTTCAATGCAGGGTTGAGTGGATGAATGGATAAGTGCTTATTCAGAACACAGTTGTGGTTTTGAGTTAGCCACCACTCTCCTGTTCACTGCTGAGAACCCAGATTCCGGGCCTAATTGCGTTTGATGTTCAGAAGGTCTTTCGGAATAAACGGTAAATGTATGGCGTAATTTTTTAGTATTATATTGTTCCGGTGAGCCGCTGCGTAGATTTATCTAACGTGGGAAGGGTGAGGCGCTGGAAAAATGTGGAAACGGGGGTGGGGCCGGAGAGCTGCAGTGGAATAAATCGAGTCCATTGGGTGTTCCTTGGTTTGAGGCTTGTCCTGTTTGAAGGATGATTTTCTTATGGCGGGAAATCGTGATGGAAGGATGGAGGGTGACACTGCCCTTGAGGAGGTCACTCATGTTGTTGCGGAGAGAAATACCAGAATCTGCGTCTCGGACGTCATCAGGCCACCGAACTGGAGCACAGTTGTCAGTAGAAGCTTGTGATTGAGTTCATTTTGCGCAGACCCTAAGTGGCCGGATATCCAGTGTACATAAAGAACGTCTTAAATATTCTTGACCAGGTAAGGTTTAGAGCTCAATAGAAGAAGGTGAACCCTGGCTGCGCATATTTTTAAGCTGGCTAAGCAAGTTTCTCTCATCATGGCTGCGAATATTCCCCTGAAAGCATCGAAAAAAAAAGATGTCATGTTTGTAGAAGGAAAGCCCTCAAGAAACTTTCCATATATTACCCATCATCAGAACACAATATGTATACGTTTTCTCATAAAGAGTCGGAATAGCAAGAGATGTGTGTTCCCAACACTTGGTAATATAACAACTTTGCGTCAAGAAACTTGACACTGATATTATATCTGTACGATTGACAAAAACACAATATGGCTGTCCGCTTAAAGTCCGTATATCCGTAACAAATCTGTATATCTCTAACAAAATCCGTAACAAAACCTCAACCCCTCGCTGAGGTCTCTACGTGGGTGAATTGTTGCTAAGCAGGATACAAAAAGAAACTAAGCCCTTTGCTGATGTCCGTACCTGGGTGTATTGTAGCTACGTTGCATACAAAAAGAATGTTGCTGTTCTTCGTTCTGTACATATTTGAATTGATGCAATGTGGAATACAAAAAACTAAGAGCTTTGCTAAGGTTTGTACTTGAACCGATTGTTGCTAAGTGAATTACAAAAAACTACATGATTTGCTGAGGTCTTCGCGTGGGTAGATTGTTACCTCTGTCCAGTGGTCGTGATCACTGTTGCGGTCACCATTGCGGGCGCATGAAACTCTTCAAGGAACGTAACGTCAACTCATATTATTTAAGGCGTGCTGTTATGGGGCTCTTTTGAGGGGCTGCATATATTTCTATGAATTTTAGGTGTATCGCACGTATTAGAACAACCAGAAAACGTGGGTACACAAACGGTGCGCGATGTTAGCATGCAAGGCATAAAAACAGTTGCCAACGAACGCCAAAATCACCAGGAACGTTCTGAAGTGTACGCACGTACTTGGTTTATTTCTGAAAGTCCGTTTCGCACTCTTTTGAACAATGAGCCTGAAGGCTACGTCAAATTGAACGGTATCAAAGAGCGTTCTACTGTGTGGCAACTGAAAATAGAAACTCAAAGAACGAACAGTACTCACAATGGTGATGTCTCGGAGTTCAGAAGGATCGTTGCACCTTATATCCCCCAAATTTACTTCGTTCCGCCCTGGTATTTCTTTCGCCAGGGCTGTATCAAGCCCGTCGGTCAATGTAAGGTGCTTAGGGTATACGCTTAGGGTCAGAAGGACTACTCCAGACTTGTCAAGCTCAGCAAGCGTTTGATTGCCATCTTTGATCCGGGGCCTGCAAATACAAGCGTGTTTAGAAAGACATCAATCACAAGCTTAAAAGTGCCAGCATAACTGGAGAGAGATTTCAGCAAAGAATTTGTTACATTTTGCCTTTCATAGGCTTTTCATAGGTGTGGAGTATTTTCTGCCTGTCACTTCCCCTAGAATTTGGGAGCTGCATCCACTATGTTTTCTGTTTCTTTTGAACAAACGGTTCGTGGATTGTATTTGTGATATGCTACGTTTAACTGCAACAACCTTAAACCTACGGCCGTCCTCAAACAATGGCGATATCTTTTTTCTAGCGTCTGGTCGGGCCGAGCTGCCCCATCTACTTTATTAGCAAGTGCGCGTTTCAGTCTTGGTTTATAACGCCACGTCTATCTGGGGCGGCATGCAGAAATTTTGTCAGTTTTGTGTCCGTTTTAAAAATGTCCTGTTTAGGAAGCCCTCATTGACTCAAAGCAAACACCTGGAAGTGGCGCAGCGTAACCACGGCGGACCTACTCCATTAACCCGCAGATTCTTGCTTCTTGGAGTATACGCATCTAAAAGAGTCATGCAGATAAAACACAAACTTTCTTTATTCAAATGATTTTCTTGTTGGAATACTTTTCGCTTACATTTAGTGCACATTCTATTTGTAGCCGTAAGAAAAGAGCTATAAACAGTGGAATTTACGAAAGCACACGTAAAATAAGAAGTACCGATGCGTACTTTCGTACTGCACGTAATATGCATGTTTTAGCTGCACAGCACTGAGGCTGTTTGGGGTTGTTTCAGACGACACTGTCGAGTGGCGTGATCGTTGTCGTCTTACAGAACCGTTGTTTTCGAGCGAGCACCATGTTTCGCGAAAAGAATATTTTCTCCCTGAACAAGAATAATTCAGGTAAAAGTACGGTCAAAAACAAGGGAAACGTAGAAAACGACCCGCTGTGGTATGGTGGCGCCATCTAGTTTGACTAACGGCGAACAAGTCTCCGCTTTACGTCAAGTTTAGCGTGAAGAGCCTTTCTTATGATGTCATTGCATACATCGATAAACGACAAGATTTCGCTAGAGAAGCTACATTTTACCACAAATTAGAAAATTTTGCCAAAAATAAACCATGGTTTACATCTTGACAAGCGCCGCTTGGAGCACGATAAAAAACAAAATTTTTCGAATAAAGCAAACTTGTATTTTTCTGTGCATGGCACCTTTAAGTGCAGAGCACGTGAGGGGCACGCCTTGCCATCATAGCTCGCAGTAATGTTTGATGTCGAGTGACTGCCGGAATCAGGTGGTGCAGCGAGATTATGGAATTAAGTACACCCCGGTGTATTGTGGTAGAGGGTCCTGCGGAGGCTTTGAAAACGAAGCTGTTTGAATAGTCATAACCATTCGAGACACCTGAACCTGCTGGAGCTGGTCGTAGCTCCTCATCGTTGAATACCGCAAAAAAAACTGCAGTTACATTTGAGGCAAAATATAATTAATTAACCCGTGGCACTCGCCTTCATTTAGTTCTGGATGGTAGTTTGGTTATAGTAAGCGAAAAAAATTATAGTAAGAGAAAAAAAAACGTGGAAGTGCAACGTCCGACGGCTGCGGGTGAAAAACAAGCACAAAAAATGACAGCATCTCCACTCCGTGGATGGTGGCGAAGGTGCGGAGTACGGGGACTCGAAATGACATCCAAGTTTCGCCACGAGTGACATCTGATTTGCGCCACGACCATATTTCGATTTGAGCCGTGAGGTGCACCTTGATAAGTCCCTCCGCGTGCACCCATGCCCACACCACCATCAAGCAAAAATGAAGCAAAATTTCATTTGAGCCATGAGGTGCACCTTGATTATTCTTTGAATGAAACTGAAATTCGTGGCTAAAATCAAATTTTGCTTGATTTTCGCTTGAGTGTGGTGTGCGCACGGATAGACGCGGATGCACATTGGAAGGTTTTAACGTACTCCGCACCGTTACAGCTGATGCAGTATGCTGTTTGACTATAGGGCACTAACTCGCGGTGGTAGCCCAATGGGTAAGACGAATGACACTAGCTCTGACTCATATACCACGCACAGGCTCGAATCGTACCTCTGCCGGTTTGATTTTTTACGATTGTCTATGCTATGCTCAAGAACGCGGACGGACAATGGACGGTCCTAAGATGCTCCGCACCTAAAACAACAGAACCTCCGCTTAAGCTGTGTCATACAGGGGGCCCGCGAGCACTGCGAAGACCGGAAATTTGAATTTCATTGGGTGATAAGCAGCGAGCGGAGAGCAGCGTGTAATCCTTATACGTCTTATCACCTCTCTGCACTACCGACACATTTCATGTTGACTGGGACGTCTTTACTTTTTTATCGCCGTGTTGTTGGAGCCAATAAGTAATGTTTACCCGTACTAGATGCCTGCAGAATCATTCCCACTAGCGAAGAAGACTGCGCGGTGAACGTGCGACTAGCTGTGACACCAACGTGACCGGCGGCACCATGGGCTTAGTTTCGAGAACGAAAAGATTTACGCTCGTTGTTTCTTCGCTAGCGGTGGCCTAAATCAGCTCTCGGCAACGAAGAAACGATATCGCTATCACGGCGCCCCGCTAGTCGGTCTGTCTACGCAGTCGTCATCACCTATTAGAACCAACGATCGTCTAAGAGCTAGGTTGCTGCTATGCACACGACCAAAATATCTTATCCACTCTGCATAGAAATTATAACTTTTTATTTGTACTTCACGGATACGGATACCTGCTTAACAATCGTCCGTGACGCAAAGAAACACGCAGCTAAGAAACAAAAACACCTCCCAGTCGAAAAAGACGACAGAAAAAATTTCTGTAGTTTTGTCGTATTTTCGCGTGTCGTACTGTCGTCTTGTCGTAGTCTTGCCGTGTCGGGACTTTGGTGTTCTGCCGTGATTCGTAATCCTGTCCTGATTAAGAAGGTTCCGTCGTGCCTTATTCGTGTCTTGTCGTGATCCTGATGTTCCGTCGGTAGTTGCACATGTTCTGATTGTTATTGCTCATTGTGAAGAGTAGCAGAAATGGCAGTTCTGTTGTAACTACAGGAATGTTTGTCGTTGAGAAAATTGACTTTTGTCGTTACGACAGAACTGTGTGTTGTAACAACAGATGGGTCTGTCGTAACAACAGGACTTCTGTTGTCACAGCAAAGTTTTCTGTCGTACTACAGGAATTCCTGTTAGGTTTTTGCGGTATTCCTGTTGTGATTTTAGACTGGGCTACTCCTTACGCAGGGTTTAACCCTCGCAGTAATAATGAAATCCCAACGAACAGCTTTCATGTACATATTGGAAGTGTGTCGATGCCAAGAGAAGTACCAGAGGGTTATATTCTTGTTACACAGTCACTCTCGTGGACACAAAATTTTTGTATTTGTGTTGAAGGTTGCTTTTTCAGGACTCATTATATATGCTGTTATTTATTAACCCCTGCATATAAGGCAGGTTTTCATACTTTATTTTTATACAAAGTTACCTCTCTTATTTTTCACTTTATAATGATTCATAAATATATATATATATATATATATATATATATATATATATATATATATATATATATATATAGATATATAGATACGGGACGAGGGACTCGGTAAAGATACATATCAAGGTTGCAGTCATCGTTGCCAGTGCTATTCGGCTTTTTTTTTTCGAAAATATGTAATAGGGCCGAATGACGTGTGCTTGTCACGTTTCTTTGATACATTGATAATAAGCGAAAATATAGGTCGAGAAAAATCCGCCGTTTTCCGGGAGCGGGACTAACCCACATCTACGCATAACCGGTGCGGTGCGTTCGCCATTACGCTATACCGCAGATATATATATATATATATATATATATATATATATATATATATATATATATATATATATATATATATATATATATATATATATATATATATATATATATATACATATATATATATATATATATATATATCTGCTTACATACTCGTTTACTCCACTATATTGTTTAAATGTCTAATGTTCCGTAATCGTACGTTTATGTGCTAAGTTAGGATTACACATTTGTTGCCTGTTTATACACTTTTTCTCCTTCTTCTAGCTGCCTTTACGAGCCTTTTTTTTATTTGGCTGTCGTGTTGTACAGAGAGCGTCCGGTGTATATTAGCAATTTTTTTGTTTCGTCAAGTTACTTCTAAAATTTTAAAGATTTGCTTTTTGTTTTTTCTGCTTTCTACGATTTTTTCCTCTAATATCCTTGGGTTCTACACTACAAAAATAACATGTTTTAATATTATGGCATAGTATAAATATTATTATCCACTTTCGCATTCTTGCGCAAATAACGACGTTGCAATATTGGCGTACCGGGGTTGGCGGGCAAAATATTCTTGCCTTTAGAAAGGATACGTGAAATGAAAGACTGGTCTGCTTTTTGAATTGCGGGTTGGATTCCCTCACGCTTTAACTGATGTATATCCCAAAATATTGCCATTTTAGTGGTCATTGGTACTTAAAAGTCGATATTATTAGCCACGAAAAATGAAACTAAAATAGTGTTTACTTATCGATCCAAGTTCCAAAATACTGGATGTAGCTTCCGGTTCTCATTTGGAACTTCTTGTGAGGGAAACCTAAGGCCTGCAGGAATAAACATAATAATGGAAAATATGAGAATCGACATTTTTTGCAAAAAGTCTAGAGATTCAAATAGATTTGTCAATTAAACTTTGCATGCACTCGCGCAAACGGCATAACGGCAAGTTCTACCCTCTCATCGGGGTCACACGGGCAGAAGGTGTGCGTAGTCATTACATCTGTCATAGTTGTCTTCATGTTGCAACCCTCCTCCTCCTAATCATCGTTGATGTTATCTTCGCCATGAGCTTGACTACACGGTGAAGCAAATTGCCTTAGACAACTATCCTTTTATTTTGGATTATCGTTGCTTCTAGTGAAAATTATGTAGGTTATCGGTTCACTGAGATCAGTGTGTTCAATCTCTCGATCCGCTGCCTCGTCTGACCACGAAGACGACGAGGCAGTAGTGAAAGAAACGGCAGCTCGTGCATCGAATCTGGCAGGGAACGGTTCGCAAGCTAGGCCACATCGCCAATAAACAGTTATTTTGCGCCTTGAGTTTCGCTTTTCGGCACTCGTGGGGCAACAACTGTGCTCCTGCGCTCTGATTACGGCAATGCTAAGGTACTGTCACTGGTCCTTAGAGCTATATGTCCTATCCAACAGTGGTCTCATTTATCTCGAGACCGGTTTCCTGGGCAAAATATATTGTGAGCATTGCGGCGTTCTTTATTATCATGCATCCTAGAGCGATATACTCAATATCGCGGCCATTGGGAGCACCAATTGGTACGCTTCGAAACCCTTTCGACTCGTGCCCCATCGCAATTATGATCTGCAAATAATCCACATCATCATGATTGGACGTTGGGTCCTCGGAACATTCGGATCTGTGAAGGCTAATAAATGCCATCACAAAGACGTCTTCTCTCGGGCTTTCATCTTCTTTTTTCATTACCCCAATTCGAACGTCACCAGTCTGAAAACGAAGATTGCCTCCAGGGTATTGTTGTATTTTGGGTGGCTTGCGCGCTTGTTTGGCTCAGTACACAGAGCGAACTTCCAGTCTCTGCCCTGAGTCTTGTACTCTCAGTTTCCTTCAAGCTGCCTTCTAAGCCGCAGCGTTTACTTAGCAGCCTTATGTTTACTACGTACCCTTAGGCCTTGTAGATGCTAAAGAGAGAATGCTTGATTTGATTTGGTGTTGTGTGTAAAACACTGGTGAAATCATACAGGGATACCGACGGCGTCGAATTTGGCCCCGTTTGCGGGAATGTTACGTTTCATCCGTATCGCGCTAAAGGTGTTCTGGTGTGCTTAATCTGCTTGATACCAAGCTTTATATACTGTAATTTTAGGGCTCTTGCAACTTCGTCGTGAGCTATGATATCTGTGCTTAGGAAAATATAAAATCTTCTTATAACTTCTTTTAAGGCGAACTTTCTCTTCTGACAGGGCCCTGTTAATCTACTGCCAAATTGGAATGTTTAGATTTTGATATTTCTGATACACTCTAGTATGCAGTGAAAGCTCGCTTTAACATGAAATACGTGTTGGTTGTTCATCTAACACAGATGTGTATTTCAGCTTCAAATACATCTATGGCGTATTGCGTTAAATTGCCTAGGGATTTGTGCAATTGCGTGCTGGATGTTTTTAATCTCGGCCGAGTAGAACGTCTCGGTTGTTAGACATGAATGACAACGTATGACACCTTGTTCGAAGACTATAAGAGTTACGACAGCCTAGGTCAGCAGCAAAAATAAATACCATTCTTTCATTCCAGACATCCATAAGCACGCGCTCCATGCAGCGCTCTCACGCAGACACACATTCTCTGCAGCGGGCACCGGCCCTGCGTCAAGTTCAATAAGCATCCGTGGAGTGAAATTATGACCACATATAATTACAAAACTGGCATTTTTACTCCCAAACAGCCACCCGTTACGCTTGCAAAAACGTTAAGCTTAAAGGGGCCCAACGATGTTGATTGGCAAAAGAAGTTATCGTAGTAATAGAAAACATTTCAAATGAACACAATGATGAGGTTGGTGATGATGACGGCGACAACACCAGTAATTTCAGCATAGGGCGCCGTGTACTCCGCCCCAGTGCTGCGTCCCCACCGCGCGTTGCCGTGCTTCTTAAAGGGCTTGGGTGATCGGCACGGCACACAGAAGAACCGAGAATATCGGCATATCTGTGTGGCCATTGAAGAGTCGTGCTTTTACACTCAATCCCACAAGCAGTTCTTCGGGGTCATTGGTATTATTAAAACATAAGCTTTCTTTGTGGGACCGAAGGAGTTGTGTCAAAAAACATGCACTTCCCCATAGACAGGCTGGTCGAACGGAACGCTCGGATAAGATGTATGTACACACGCCGCATGCGTGAGACAGGGCTTCCACTATGTCAAAATGGTTACATCAATATCGCAATAAAGGAACGGCGCTAGAATAAACCATAAACACGTCGAACTTGAACAAGGAACAAATTATGATGGCTCCTCCTTAACTACGTGTCAGTACATATCTAGATCTTTCGTAGACGCGCTTACTGACTGCGCAACAAATGGTCGAATGGGTTCGTTCTTCTTTCGTGGTTTGTCTTTTGAGGTATCATGACGCACATTGAGCGAAGTTTGGATGCACTTGTAGCTTTCACGCTTACCTCACCTTTCTTTAGATGGGGATGGTGACGTTTTCACGTACGTGTTCTAGTGTTATTGCAAACACCATTTGCGACCTCAAGGCGTACGAAAGCCGTGCCTGTACATTCGTGTGTATCGTTTGGCTAAACAGAAATATGATCCTTCTCGTGGGTCTGAAATATATTGTAAGCTACAATACTGCCCTGACTTAAATACTCAGGTGACAGATTTCGGGCAGCACGGTGCATATCCTGAAACAGTGCAGGTATTGGGCTAAATGGAGTTTCCCGGGTAATTGACTGTTGAGAAGTTTATAAACACGGCTTTGTGAAACAACATATTCTTTTGTACTTTGGGGAACGCCAAGTTGCACTCGTTCTTATCTACAATGCGACACCATTTCAAAGCTGGATAAAATTTGATTGCTCAAACTAAGTTACTCCACAATTATGTATATTTTAAATTATTAAGGACAGGTTTAGGTTCCTAGAAATATCTCTTCTGGGATTTTGTATGTTCGCGACACCGTACATTTCAACAAACACTGTTGGCGGTGAAGTGCACCGGCTAAAGTGGTTGTCTTCGAAACCGCGGATGACATGAGCTCCCGCATGATCACATATGTAACTAGCGTAAAGATGCCAGCAGCTTCACTCCGAGGATGATGGCGAGGGTGCGGAATACGGGGACTCGAAATGACATCTAATGTTGCGCCCCGAGTGACATCTTATTTGAGCCCGGACCGTAGTTCGATTTGAGCCGTGAGTTGCACCTTTATTATTCCCTAAATTAAACTGCAACTCAGGGTTTAAATCGAATTTCGCTTGATTTTCTCTTGATGGTGGTGTGAGCACAGATGGACGCGGGCGGACATTGAGAGGTCGTAAGGTACTCCTCACCCTTACAGGCGAGGGAGTAAGCCGTTTTACTATCAGGTACTAACTCACGGTCGTAGCACAGTGGGCAAGATGTCTGGCACTAACTCTGTCTGGTTTAGCAGACACAGGCTCGAATTCTGCCGGTGCCTGGGTAATTTTTGCGATTGTAAATGCTATGCGAACGGACGCGGACTGACATTGTGCTGCCCTAAGGTACTCCGCACTTAATAATCGTAGTCCTTGTAGGAAAACCTTTTTAGTTATATAGGAGTAGACGAAGAAGAAGGCCACTCAAGATGGAGGGACAAAATTAAGAAAGTGGAAGGAAAATAAGGTAATCGGGCAGCGCAGAAAAGGACCGGTGGAAGCCAGTGTGAGAGGCCTATAGAGGCCTATATAGTGGACCTATATAGGAGGGTGTTGCGAGTGGGGGTGGTAATTATGGCCATCGTATTACTCTCAACATAGTTCAAAAAGATATAAGACAGAACCCAAAGTAATATAACTGGTAGCGAACCTTTGGGCAAAAAGCGGTTCAGAACCTTATGGCAGCGAAATAAGCATGGGTGGTTTTGGGAGTTGCGATTGAAGCGGGACTAGGTCAGGAGGGAACAAACACTTACAACAAAAAACCGAGTTTTATTCAACAGTAAGTCAATATTTATATATAACGAACAATAGTTATTTCTGAATCACAAATATTTAGCCACAGTGTGCAAAGAATTTACGCAAATGTCATTCCTTTTCAAAGAGCCGTTTTTGTAGCGCCTTCTGAAGAATGGGACATGCCATTGCTCTGTGATGCTTTCCTTGTTGTTTTTGGAAAGGTGCGCGTAAAGTTGGGCTGCAACGAAACGCCGCTCACGCGTGTTTTGGTGTTGGGCATTTGCATTCGTTTTTTTTGAATAATTTGGTATAAACTTAATTTTCCTGTGCGTTGAGTTTCGAGGTGCGTTGTATCGCGGGCGAAGACGTTGAGTTCCGTGCACTACGGGCTTGGAATCCTACGGGCAGATACTGCCAACGATTGGCCGCGGAGTGGTTTCCATGGTACCCACGGAAATGATGTGCTTTACAAGGTTGCAGCAGCAAATCCCGGACGTCTGGCGATTCACTCCATCGTTTTCCTCTCTATTCCACAAAGTAAGGTAAAATGACAGTACTGTTAATACCTGCACGAGAGGGGGGTGGGGTGTAAAGGGACTTCGTGATGATTAGAAAAAAGGGTCACATTGTACTTGATTTCACCACAGGTTTGGCGTGGAGCAAGTCGTGTAAGATAGTATATCCTAAAGCGCAAGTAGTGCGCCCTACACGGATTCAAATGATTCGCTTTGTCTAGCCCAGTGTCTTCTGCACTGGATTACAATGCTTGTAGTGATCGTTCCTTCCCCGCTTGCATATGCAAGCAATCTTTCAGGTGCTGTATTGTGCTGCATTGGCTGCGCTGCTAGCACACCTTTCCTGCTATGTGTTTTTACTTACTGCCATTGCTTTCTTTCGCATTGGTCCAGCTTTCTGTGGTTACTTATCTGTTGCCACACTTGCCTAAACAATGCAACCATAAAATTGCAGTCATGAATCCTGGGTGAAGTTATGTAGAAACCCATGTCTACTTGATAAGACGCCGGGAGAACTGCCGTTTAAAGTCGTGAGCTCAGTGCACTTTCGTGAGTGGCATTCCTGCGGCCCGGTTTCCTGCGCCCAGGTGCAGTGCCTGCCATGCTTTCCTGTTATCGGATTTTTTTCCCGAAGTGTGAAGAAAATCCCACTTTATGTACTGCCCACGAATATTACGTGCTTACTTCCATACGTGCTCATTTTGTACAGTGTAAGGAAGTCGTTTTATGTTCATCCTGAATAAAATTGAAATGACATGATTATGGCAATACTATGCGTTATTTCTCCTTTTAGAATTAACACACGAAAACCACGCAAGTATTATATACCGTTGATCAATAAGGCACACACGTACCCTACGTAGGGGCGCCGAAATTAAACAACCAAGCAGAGGCCAATGCACATATTTGTACCGGAGAAGAACGGGGCATGTTTGTGGTATGAAGCGTGGGCCAGGCAGTAGTCAAGTGTGTTCGATTCTCATTTTGTTCTCCGTATATCATGGCAGGAAAAAATATTGGGGGTGTGGTGGGTTAGTGCCTGGTTCCCGGTTCGCACCCACTGCAATCAACTGCTTGCTTTTAAACCGCAGGGGAAGACATGCATAGCGGATAAAGTTTAGGACAAAATGAAAAATGTTTGTAGCAACACCGCGGCCAATCATACGACAGATGCTTAAGGACGTTTCTCTAGTAACAAGTCTGTACTAGTTAAGCTGGCCTTGATTTGAAGCACACTAGCCAACGGCTCGCCAACTTGCATCAGGTGGCAACGACATGAGAACTCAGCGATCAGAGGCCTGCACAAACTATTTTGAAGTCAAATTTTTGCGCTAGCACCAACAAGATGACGACACGTTTTTACAGAATATTGCGTCACATCCGATTTTTTTTTTGCTTCGACGGAAATGTAGCCTTCTCACACATATGACACTAATACAAATGAGCAGCTTAAGAGCCACCAATTTCTCAACGTATGGGCTTCCATGGAAGCTTCGCTACCAGGTACATTTACCTTGCAGTACCGTTCTTACGGAAACAAACAAGATGATGTGCTTACGGTAAACTGCTCCGTGGGATTTGGTGTGGTGAAATGTATTTCCCATAGCTCAAATGGCTCCTCATCTCTAGATTGACCGAATATAAAACGAAACTCTTTTTCTTTGTTCCCAATTGCACCGGTGTCAGAAACCTGTACGCCATCAAGGAAGACCTGCAAACCACAAGAAATAAAGGTAAGAACCCATCCGCAAAAAGGGGAGTTAAGTAAAGCACGTCAATGAAAACCCGAATGAAAATTGAGAAAGGAGTGGATTTGGTTATTCATTTACGTGGTGCTTTTTATAAACGCCGAAATTTCTGCCTGGGAATGTGTATAACTAACAAAACGTTTTTGGTACACAGGCGACCTAATTTTGTCGGAAATTGTTAAAAAACTTCCCTTCTGTCCAGCACTCATGGCGGTACACAATAATGGGGGGGGATGGATAGCAAAATTGACTGGATATTGCATTTTTTTGTAGTGCCGAGCTATTCTAACACTTTTTTGGGAACGTACCACGAACGGGCGTCATCAGATGCGCCGCAGTATTCATTTAAAAAAGGCGCCCACCACGCCCCATGTAGCCATGCCTAGCCACTTCAAGTGTTGTGTGACGCACGCTGGTATTTACATTGTGTTTTTAGCGAAACCTAGAATACGCTACCTCGGCCAGTCGTCGCGGGGTGACCAGTTTTCACTTTGAGATCATGAGGTCAAATAAATTTTTCTTCCGCAAGCGCCCAGATGGTGCAGCGCACGATGGCGGGAAGACATAGCGAGGAGAGAACGGAGAAACCCGCGGATCCCTGCCGACACTTGGCGGAGGAAGGCCAGGATGCCGCGGCATCAGCGATAAGTGCGGGTGACGAAGGCAGAGCCGTGTGCGATGGAGCATGACGAGCATCCATCAGTTTCCGCTCGTACAGCGGCGACACGTAAACAACACCGTGAGAGGAAAAACGAAAATATGCAACGGTTGTGTCCAGCTGCCCTACCTTCCAGACTTAATCGCTGGTGGGAGCTTCCTTCATTTTTTTTATGCCAAGCATGTCATGGTCGTGGCTATGTCCCTCCCTTGTCGTTGTTGTTGCGCCGTACACATCCCCACTGCGCATGTTCGGCTTGCTGAATGCCCGGTCCCTACTATGGCTCCTGGAGCGACAGTGTTGCCGATGTCTTCCCTGGGCCGGCACGAGGCGAGCACGCTTCACGCGCCTTCGATGTTTCATCGTCGTCGGCGGCGGCGTGCGTTGGCTAGTCTCGGCGGGCCGTGAGTACAAGCGGACGGAGTTTTAAATGCAGAGCATTTCAGTAACTCACGATGTCACCCGCGTTGACGTCTGTAGTCCGCACCGTCGTTGTCCCTACTATATAAAAAAGAAAATACTATCCGGCGCCAGGTTTCGATCCCTCGACCCTGCGGGCGGAACGCAATGTACATGGCGCTCTACCCACTGCGCCAAAAAGCCGACACAGAATGGGACGCTACTAACGCGCCTTATATCGTTGACTCATTCAAATTACTGCTGACGAGCGCTCTATCGTCAGCAGTTGCCACAAGTGCAACAACATTAACGTAACGCAAAGTACTTAACGTCGTGAGCCCCCGGAAATGCTCTGCATTTGATCGTCCCCTCGCGAGGGGGATCTTAATACAGGAACTCCTACTTCTAGCGCACTCCTCGCGCCCTATTTCTGCCATTGTAGAGACTATGAGGCAGTCTTCCAAGGGCGCCAAATTTGAATTCAACAAAATCGATTTCATTTTTGAGGCTTTATGCTTGTAAGTTCTCTTTTAACGCCCTAGGTACGGCGGCGTTTCGTTCTTCGAGGTAGTCGATAATGACGTGCAAGTTTCGTTCGGCACGCTGCGGAACGGCTTGGTCGCTATTGGTAACGACTCTGAAGATTGCGCTGCCTTCATCGCAGTCATGTGGTGGTGGGTCGCTGGGTGCGGGACAGGTAGCCGGACTCGGAGAGTTTCCTCCCGGATTTATAGACGATTGTAACGTAGAATTCCTGCAGACGCAAGCTCTACCTGCAAAAACGGCCGGAGGCGTCCTTTAAATTGGCGACCCAATAAAGCGCATGATCGTTTATCACAGCCTTGAATGGCCTACCATACACGTATCGGCGCAATTTTGAAATGGCCCAGTATAATTGCGAGGCACTCTTTCTAGGAGGCTGAGTAGTTTTTCTCCTCCTTGGAGAGACCACGGCTGGCCAAGACCTATCACTTTTTCTCAACCTTTTCTCTTTTAGATGCGGACGTCACCCAAGCACTGGCGTCCGTGTGCATTTCTCTTTCAGCGTTTTCGTGGATATGACTGAGCACGGGAGGGTTTCGCAGGCGTTGTTGCAGCTCGCAGAATGCTTTTTGTTGGGCGTTTTCCCAGCTTTAAAGGGTGCTATATTTTGTGAATTGCATAAGTGGCTCTGCAATGAGTGCGAAGTTTGGGATGAAGCGCCGGTAGTATGTGCGCCGTCCGAGAAATTTTCGCGTGTCCTTCTTGTCGTGCCCTAAAACTTGAGTTAATCGTACGCGAATCGGCACTTTACATGATTCAGCGTTCACCCCAGAAGTAAATAGCCTCGAGTAAAGATTTCAACCTTTCAAGGTGTCCATCGAAAGTTCCGGCAAATACCACAACGTGGTCAAGGTATACGAAAGAGGTGTGCCATTTCAGGCCAGCTGGCACGGTGTCCGTGTCTATTTGAAACGTTGCTGGTGCCGTGCGCAGCCCGAGCGGCATCACTTCGAAATCGTAAAGGCCGGCAGGGACTTGAATGCAGTCTTCTCTCGGTATCTATCGTCAACTTCTATTTGCCAGTAGCCTATTTTTACATCCATCTATGAGACGTAATTCGCGTGGAAGAGGTGGTCGAAGGCGCCATGGATTCGTGGAAGGGGTATACGTTCTTTTTGATGACACAGCCCAGGTGCTTTTCGAGGGCTGTATAAACTCGTCGCTCAGCATGTCTTCCACATGTGTCCCGATGGCTTCCCAATCGTGTGAAGACACACGGTACGGTCTGTTGGCTACGTCGGGCTCTATCTTCGGTTATTCAGTGCTTCACTAGACGAGTCTACCGTAATTTTGAGTTCGAACCCAACAGTGGCTTATTGGCTAAGGCGTTGTCCTGATGAGCACGAGGACGCGGATTTGATTCCCGGCGGTGGTAGGCGCTTTTCTGATGGAGGCGAGCAGCAGAAACGCCCGTGTGTAAGAGATTTTGGCTCACGTTAAAGATCCCAAGATGGTCATAATTAACCTGGAACCCTCCACTGCGGCACCATAAGCGCCTGTGTTGCGCCGACGCGTTAAACGCTAGAATCGATCATTTAATTAATCAACTTGGAGTTCGAAGAAAAACACCCGCTGTAGCAACGCGGCAAAGCAATATTCTGTTGCCTAATATTTCGGTAGCACCGCATTGACGTCGAAAGGATGTGGAAGCTGGCAGCTATCTTCGGGTTAGGATTCAAAGTCAGCCACCGCGATCACGTCACTTGCTTCTTGTGTTTCTTCGAGGAACGCGATTGCAGCGCCCTTGCTATAATACTGATACTCGGCGGTTAAATTAGTCACCAAAACATAAGATTGGCATTGCTTAAACCGCGGAATGCATCTTACGATGGAGACACCGGGGTCGAAAAGCAACCTTTGGTCACTCTCTAACATAGTGTCGACGTCAGCAGCCGCACATTGAAAGTAAGCGGTTACCATCAAGCTTGCGTGGGGTGGTAGGGTTAAGTGATCATCAGCGATCCTTACAGAGGCACGGTGTTCGGGGTTCGGTTCCGACGTCATGGAGTAATTGCAGGAAAAAGTTATCGACTTAGTCTATAGATCAATAATTTCACCGTTGTTTATCAAAAAGTCTATTCCACGAATAACGTCTCAGATGCAGTTAGTCAAAATGACGCACGCTGCAGGCGGCACGACGTAGCAGCAGTTTACATTGCGCCGTCTATGGTGGCGCGTAATGTTCACGTTCCACTTTCTGTTACAAGATTGCCACACGCTGTGCGTATGTGCGAACCCTCCCGTCTAGTTTCAACTTCCTTCAGCCTAGGTGTGAATCTCGGCTTGCCCTTCCTAACGGTCGGGAACAATGCGTCGTCGATGTCGTCGCCTTTCATCATCAGGCTGGGTCTGTGTTGGGTACACGAAGCACTCGATGTTGCTTTTGTCGTGTTCGGAAGTAACGTCAAGGTTAGATCGGGTCGTCGGGCTGATCGAATATAGTGAATCACGGTGTTCGTTGCGTTATTGCATTATAGCAGAACTTTAGTTCTTGCGCCGTTTTGCAACCTCAACTCAAGAAGTTGCTGCTTTTAGTTTCCCCCGCGTGGGCTGGAGGCCCTCCACGGGCAAAGTCTGCCTGCTACGGCGGTTCGATAACTGCTATGGGTAGGGTGACGGCGAAAGGTTAAAACGGGCTGGACCACGGTCTGTTTGAGATGGATACTCGTCGATCCCACGCGGTCGTTTCCCAGGGAGAGGGCGATGTGCGTCGATGGAGAAACCACAATGTCCGAGTCTCTTATATTGCCAGCGAGGATAGGTGTGGTCGGCCTCTCCGCAGTGTAAGAAGAGAGGACGATTATTGGGAGTTTGCCATTGGGGCTCGATGTCTGCTTTTGAACTACAGAGTTCAACGAGGCGACACTGGGCGTTGGACGACGGGGCCTCTTGACAACGAGGTTGGAGCAGGGCGAGGTCGACGAACAGCATCGGCGCAAGCCATACCTCGCTGGATCACGAGGTGCTTACGACAGCGTAGAAGTTCCCACTTGATGTCGTACTTATCGGATCACGTCTATCAGGGAGGCGAGTAGGGGTTGCGCTGTTGTTGCGAAACGTTTCCCAGTTCCTTCGCAAATGACGGTGGGGATTCTTTCCCGTAAGTCTTCCGTAGCGAATCCAGAGGCGTTGACCGGGTTAGCCAAAAGCGCGTTGAATGGTCGATCCTACGCTTCGAACACATGTCCAGGCTCTTCCCGATCATGGAAGCCTCTGTCACGAACTCGGGGACGGTTTTTGGTGAGTTGCGAATTAGTCCGGCGAAGAGCCGTTGTTTAACAACTCGCATCAAAACTGCAGCTTCTTCTTTTCTGTGATTTCGGTGTCACCTGGTCGGAACAGCATCTTCATCGCAGAAACGAACACTAGAAACGTTTCTTGGGGTGTAAGATACGCACTTGCCACAATATCTCAGCTTTTTCTTTACGCACGGCAGTTGTGAACGCTTTCAAAAATTCCGTTTTCAAGAGGCTTCGTGATGGTAGCGAGCTCTCGTACATCTCAAGCCAGACTCCAGCCGAGTCTCCGAGGTAGAAAAACATGTGCTTCAAGTGTTAATCGTTATCCCATGGGTTGGAGCGTCAGATGCGCTCCGTCTTCTCCAGCCATTCTTCCGGATCTTCACCAGGGGACCATCGGAATGCTGGACGCTCTCGAGATTGCTGCAGAATGGTGAGAGGATTGGCTTGGTTGACCAAGGTTCTAGACGCGATGTCTTCCTTCTTTAGGTTCCCACGTAGCAGACTTACCGTGGTTCGAAGGTCTTGCGGTCGGCCGCTGGTACTAGTGACTTGCTTGGCGACTTGCAGATGGTTTAGGATGCATGTACCCCGCACGTCACCAGACGTCACGAAGCCAAAGATGGCGCATTTGGCTTGAAGGAAAAACAAGTTTATTACAGCTGGCTTGAAGGTAAAACAGTTTATTGCAGAGATTTTGTGCTCCCCTAACAACTAAAAAAATACAGGCGGGTAAGTCATCATAATCATCAGCCAGCCTATGTACGCCCAATGCAGAGAAAATGCATCTCCCATTAATACGCGATTATACCGGTCCTGTGCCAACGGCGCCGAAGTTATCCCCGCAACCTTCTGGATGTCAATTGTTCATCTGCCCATCTGCCCAGCCAACAATGTGGTATGCGCAGGGGAGTGTCGGCTGATCGATTACCTCGGCGTCTGCTCTGCGGGCATTCATCTCTCGCTGCGAGTGTTTTTTGGAACCGTCGAATTGCATCCAGAACGCTGTAGATACAGAGAAGAATATTATAGGCTAGTAGGCGTTTGTTCTAAACACTCTCCCTATCAAAGGTGATAACACCTGCGGCAAAAAAAATAGAACACGCGCTTTCTTTTGTCCACGGATAACATAGATAACACAGCCCGGCGCAGGCCGGTTCCTCTAAAACACAGCCATCCCAGAGACGGCGGGGTTCTGTCTCTTGAAACAGGTGCCTGGCCCACCAGTTACCACGATGCTGGATGCAATACCTCCTCAGATATTAAGTGACAATATTCAAGAGGACGCACAGCTTATCTCTCAGAAAGCAGAAAAAGCGCGGCAACTCTCCAGGGTCAGGTTCAAGACCAACAACGTGTCAATGCGGACCGCTACAACGTTATTCGACGAGACGTTCGGCTCAAACCCGGTGATAGGGTTTGGGTATGGACACCAATTCACCCCCGAGGCCCAAGCAAAAAACTTCTAAAACAGTATTTCGGCCCACATAGGGTGCTCACCCGCAGTGATAAACCTTAATTACAAAATGACCCTGATGGAGAGCGATTATCGATCCGGCATCGAGGTCAGAAGTGGCGCACGCAGTACGGCTCAAACCATACTACGAAAGATCATACGTCAGCTGTCACACAGAATAGCACCGACTTCCCATCGTTTCTCCCGACATTGAGTCCATGTCGTTTAAGAGCGGGAGTAATGATACCATTATCAATTTCTTGTGTTGTCGCAATCGACGGGGTCAGGCGACGGCTCGTTCATCAGAAATCATCATCTGACCTGGTCTTACGAGTTCGAAGAAGAGGAGGTTAACGAAACGCAACCTGCGAACACTACAGTCTTTCCCCTCTTGGCTTCATTTTTTGTGATCCATAACACGTCGGGCTGGACTTCAACCGTTAAGATTACACTGCCGTCCAGGGCAATGCATATGCCGAATCAGAAAAGGAAATGGGGTTCTCGTTGAATTATTACAGAAGTAAGGGAAGGTAGGCAAGAACGCCAGGGAAAGCAAAGGGGAAAGTGTGGTAGCTCTTTTATTATCTGGAAGGGATAAGGCGTTTTTTTAATTAAACAAAGGAAGTGGACAAAAACATGGCCCCGGGGTGGATCCGAACCCAAAACCTCCAGAATACGCGTCTGGTACAATGACCACTATGCTACCAGCAGGGCTGTTCTCTCCTACACGTCTCAAGTATATAGGTTAAAATGATTCTTTACTGCGTTGGGGGTTGGCGCTCAGCACCACTTTTTTCTCTATTTTCTTTCAATTTGAAAAAAAAAATTTAGCCGTTGATGTAATAAAATTCCTAGCACATTTTCTTCTCTGCTTTCCTTCCCTTTCGTGGCTTCTTACCCTTATTGCTAAGGAGGAGGCCGTCGTGTTTGATAAGCAGATATATTTACAGTTTTTACAGAACCGTACTCTAAGCACCCTGCTAGAAGCCTCGCCTTGCCGTCGTCTTCTTCATTGCCTATGCATATGTTTTCGGGTATGGTAAGGTAACGTAAGTTAAGGTGATTGTTCCATCTGTGGGGGGTAGTAGCCACTGCCTCTCCGATTACTTGGGGTGAAGGGGATCTTTTTCTACCCGCCGCGGTGGCTCAGTGGCTAAGGCGTTGTGCTGCTGAGCACGAGGACGCGGGTTCAATTCCTGGCCGCCGCGGCCGCTTTTTTGATGGAGGCGAGAAGGAAAAACGCCCGTGTGTACGATATTTCGGTGCACTATAAAGATCTGCAGGTGGTCAGAATTATTCCGGAGCCCTCCACTACAGCGCGTCTTCATCGCCTGCATTCTGTCGGCACCTAAACCATACAATCAGATTATTCAACCTTTTTTTATCCCCCGTGTCGTTACTTGGGCGTCTACGACATCTTCAACCTAGTACCATAGCGTTAAACCCTCTTTAGGTACCATTGGCACGAAGACTGCCAGAACAGAGACCTTCTGTACGCATGTAACAAATCATAGTGGGAAATGAGGGGCACAGAATTATAAGACAGACACACACTGGTAGGCAGCCGAAAAAGCCTAGGAAACCAAGAGGACAACGTGGTAAGTGATATATATATATATATATTTATCAGAATATGAAATAAGGGGCTGGTTGAAAATAACACAGAAATAAGAGTTGGCAGTCAAGAAAACCTGGGAAAGCAAAGGGAGGATGCGGTAGGTCATTGAATCAGATAAAGAACTTGGAAAGAAAGAAAGAAAGTGGAGAAAAAACCCCAGAAAGTGGAGGGGAAAATCGCCCCGCCGGTAGCGTGGTGGTTATCGCACCAGACCGGTATTCTGGAGGTCGTGGGTTCGGATCCCACCTGGCGGGCATTTTTCTCTACTTTCTTTCTTTCTTTCCAAATTCTCTATCTGTTTAATGACCTACCACAACCTCCCATTTGCTTTCTGAAGTTTTCTTGACTGCCAACTCTTATTCTATATATACATATATATATATAGACACTTTCGATAAAGACGAAGATATAGCTCGTACCGAACTCACCAGACGCATAGATGAAGACGACGAAGATGAAGACGACCAGGTGCGGCTACAAGATGGGCGCTTTATAGACGGTTCTCTATATATACTGTAAATATCTGTGCTTTTCCAAGACGACGATCTCCTCCCTTGCTTGCTGGACGTTTTTCACATAGTGCCGAAACCCGAAACCCGGGACGTCAAGTGACACAACAAGGTGAGCCATCGAGCGGAAATCAACTCTTCGCTGCATTGCTCACCCTGAAGCGAGGACGAGGTGTCGAGGCAGATCAACTGCCTGAAGAATGCCCAGAAAAGCCTTCTTGAATTTAATGAGCGGCTTATCAACGAAACAACGCCCACTCTAAGCGAAACGAGGGTAGTCGACACCGCTGTTTCTTTGGCCAGGCTCTAGCATAGCGCAGACCGACTTACTGGAGTCAGTCTGCGCTATGTTTCGGAACCGCGCTTGTTTCGGAACTGCGCTATGTTTCGGTCTGCCCTTGTTTTCGGAACCATGTTTGACGGCCAACTATATGACGCTTCAAAGTCGGTTAAAAAAGCCTACCGAATCGCCCTCTCACTTGAACGAAGGCGTCACGAACGAAACAACGCAACACCTAAGCCAGTTGTCACGAGAGAAGAGAAACAGCAACCACAACAAGAAGGTGGGTCGACCAGTTCAAGCCAGAGTAAACGACATGGAGAGGAGACAGAGGGTTACCGCGAACAAACTACTTCAACGACATTGATAGGCGTTTCGGCAATCGGTCATCGACCTCAACCATTTCAACCGTGAGTGTTCCGCCAGATCCAACGACGCCGTGTGCCTCTATATGTGACCACTGGGCTCAAACGGCTTTAGAGGTACGCCGGGCAACTGGGCATCTATCGCTGAGAACGGAAAACGCCATATCAAGAATAGAACGCAGGCTATGAAACATTCCCGCTATCTACTTTGGCCCCATCAGAAACATAAAAATGCGCTTAGGACGAGGACCTAGTTTCAGAAGGTGACAGAGTCGGAGTATATACGACTGAAGTGCCTGAACCCCCCTCTTCGTATACAGCCATTACATGTTCAGATCGTTGTGTGCAAAACAGCTACCACAAGAGAGAATACGTAACTCTAGGTGATGAACAATCTCGCAGTAGAGTAGGAACTCTGTACAAGAATGTATAGAGCGTTCAGTGCAGGAAGAGCAAACCGATGTTCCGAATGTCCGTAGCTGCGACAGGAGTGCGTACGGAATAAGAACTATGACCAAGACAGCAGAAGTGAAACAGCAACCAGGCCACCACGATGGCAGGACCACGATATACAAACTGCGTAAGCGTACTCTTCATGAACACTCGGACTACCCAACGGCGATCAAGCACCTTCGCATCGGTCTAGGGCTACGGTGGAATGCTGCACATCTCCAGGAAGGAGATCAAAGCAGGACGCTGAGGCGATCTTGATGACGTCACCGATTAACCAGGCTACTAAAGGGACTCGGAAATCGAAAAACCCCGGGCAGCATCGCGTCAGGCGGAAACACAAGACGTCGATGAAATTATCTGAGAAATTATAGGGCCCAAGAAACTATGCAGGAAAATACGCCTGCGGTTCATCGCCTGGCGTGATCATCATGAAAAGACATAAGCCGGTAGTCCGAAGAAAGGCGAAGTCCAGAAGAACTAGAAGGCGAATGATAAGAAAGAAAAGGATAGAACTCGGACACCTAATGGGCAGGAATTGCAAACTGACTGGACACAATCACCACTCGTACGAACTCTTGTGGGGCGGGAAGACGTAGAAACTTTTGATGAAGACGAAGATGAAGCTCGCACCGACCTCAGCACACGCATAGACGAAGACGACCAGGCGCGGCTACAAGATGGGCGGTTTATAGGCGGTTCTCTGTATATAGTGTAAATATATTACCTTTTCCAAGACGACGGCCTCCTCTCTTACATCCCTGGACGTTTTTCACAATATATATATATATATATATATATATATATATATATATATATATATATATATATATATATATAAAATAAGGGTTGGCCGTCAAGAAAACCTCCGAAAGCAAAGGGGGAATGCGTTAGGTAATAGAAACAGATGAATTTTTTGAGACAGAAAAAAAGTGGTAAAGTGGTTAAAAAATGCCCGCCGGGTGGGATCCGAACCCACGACCTCCAGAATACCGGTCTGGTGCGATGACCACTACGCTACCGGCGGGGCTGTTTCCCCACCACTTTCATGGGTATTTATGTAAAGGTAGTTTTTTATTTCCTGCACTTGGGGGTGATAGCCAGCGCCACTCGGAATACTTCAGGTGAAGGGGAACTTTTTTTAACCCCCGGGCCATCACTCGTGTGTCTACGACATGTCGAGAGTGGTCGACCAGCGTTGAACCCTCTTAAGCTTTCGTTGCCACCAAGACTGCCAGAACAGAGGCCCTCGCTATGCATGTAGTGAATCAGAAATGGTAAATGATGGTACTAGCATCCCCAACGCCTGATTTCTCAACCAGGTGGAGGATTTGCCTCATTGGACCTGACGGACTATGTAGCCACGTCCAATATTTGTAACGTCCTCTCCACGCGCAGATGTGGCCTAAAAGAAATTGGTCGGGCGCGTCGAAGATTCATGGGAGTCGTGCTCGTCTTACAAATAGGAAGTCATCCCACATCGACCTTTTAAGCGAGTTATGAGACAGGACAAAATATTATGCCATATATATTAATGAACCGCCCGTTTGCGCGCACAATAAAATTGACAGTTGGACTAGTTGGATTTTGATTCATCGTAAGTAGCGCTGGAGAGGGGACACAGAAGAGAAGCGCCGTCGTGTGTGTCTTCTCTTCTGTGTCCCGTCTCTAGCGCTACTTACGTTTGCGCGTAACCTGCTAGCAGTTAAAACTTTGACTAACGTAGGCCAGATTTCTTGGATCTGCCCGCTCCCTTCAAGAGCGGCAGTCTCGTCGGTCGGCATCAAGTAATTCGGACACTTGCCGTCCGGTATACGCTGGTAAGCTGCGCGCACTCATCATCATCATCACAACCACCACTAACAACACCACCAGCCGCCTATATCGGCACGCGGTAGGGCAAAGGCTTCTCCCATAGATCTCCTGTTATCCCGCTCAGTGTGGTAACTGCGACCGATTTATTCCTGCAACCGGCTTCATCTCCTCTGCCCATCTGACTTTCTGCCGCCCCTGCCACAAATGCCTTCTCTAGGGATCCACTCTGTCACCCTTTTGACCAACGGTTATCTTGCCTTCGCATTACACGCCATGCAAACGCCCATTTTTTCTTCCTAATTTCCACTAATAGGCCCTAACACGCGTCTGCTCACTGACCCACTTCGCTTCTCTTCTTGACCCTAATGTTACATCTATATTCTTCCATTCCATTGCTCCATGAGTCGTCCTCAATTTAAGTTTAACCCTCTTAGTAAGCCTCCAAGTTCTTGCTCCATCAGTGACTACCGGTAAGGTGCAGCTGTCATACACTTTCTTCTTCAGGAACAATGGTAGGCGTTCATTCATTATCTGGGAATGCCAGCCGAATACACTCCGACGTACTCATACGTCGTTATATTGAGGTTAAAAAACAGGGTATAAACCTTTATTTTGTAGTACCTGTTTGTTTTGTTCGTTTAATATGCTATCGCCGTCACCTTCCGTGAGCTGTGAGCTTTTGATTTGGCGGTGAATTGTGATATTTGTGCTCTCACCTCGAACACTTGGCGAGGGCGGCTTGGCGGAAAGGCTTCTCGGAGTGCATTCTCGTATCTTCGGTAGTATTTGGTAGTAAGCTCACTTTTTGCGCGGTAACTCAGGGTATGGTGCAGGAATGTCACTTTCAGCCTTTTATATGGTTTGAATATTCTCGAGGAAGGCACTGGTAACAGCCATTACTGCTATTTTTATATGGTTAGCTACAGGCTTGGTCAAGAAGCATTTCATAGGCGAAGCACTTTTGGGCTCGGGCTGTCCGCGCCTCCGGTGGTCGGTCGTCTCATATAGCCACGGCCCTAAAACAGCGGGACACTCGTTATCCGACGCATCGCGCTAGAACGTAACGTGCAGTAAAAGGAAAGTTCTTAATGGTTAAAACTGGTTCAGCATACACTAAGATAATTTTACAATTTGTGGAACGCTCCGTGTCGCAATAACTGAAGTATCAAGCACAAGCAGAAGCGGTTTGTAGACGGGTTATAGTTTGCGTGTACTTAAGTATACAACGGCCCTCAAAGGAAGGTCCTTGAATGCGTCAAAAGCCGTACTTACCTGGTGCCAGGGCCTCGTTTATGGCCGTAGACGATCCCCGAGGGCGCAGCACGCGCACTGCACTGCGCTCGCACTGACACCTGCCGCTCCCTCAAACTGGGGCAGATGGGCCATGCGAATTGCTTAAATCCGGTTCAACACCGCATGACAAGACGCTACTGCCTAGCAAGCGCGCTCCTCTCGCTGGTGCTTCTCCGGTGCCCAATTACCGAGCCGTGTGGCAAGTTAAACACTTACAATCTTTGAATACACTTATACACTGCATGATTCGCTCCTCCTAAAATTTCACGTTAGCGGAGAAGTTTTAACATACGCAACTGGTACCACTAGGAAAGCGCTCACTTTAAAACTGACACTAACACCAATTCCAAACAGGACGGGTGCTCTGCCTATTCAAAGAATCGATGGAGCTGAATGATTTATACCGTATCCCAGTCGTGCCCTTTGCGAAGCGGAGCAGAAATGTCCAACGACGAATGGAGACTGGAATGCTTAGTAGTAGTGCGGGCTAATAAAAAGTCGTTTGTGAGAACCTTATATTTTTAGGAAAGTGTTTTATGCCTGGTACGCCAAGATCTTGCCGACGTCATATCCGTCGCGGAGATAACATCGCCAAAAAGTTTCATTGATGCCGCTCCACCCGGATTTGAGTCACGAATTCTCTCACCGCAATGGGAGGCACACAGCGCTGTGTCCACTGCGCTATGAATTCAAGCGCGAGTAGGCGCACGCGCCTCATATCTTTCCCACAACCTTATTCATTCAGATGGTGCTGTTGTCTTGGAGAGGCGAAGCGAAATAGTTCATCATGACGCTTATGAGCGCCGACAGTTGGCGCCTCGATGACAGCGTCTTCGTGACGCGGGACGCGGGTGAATATAGGCACGCTCCGCCACTTTCTGCTTTCGGTTTCGGTTCGGTTTCGTGCGCACGGTATTCCTACGATTTCACTCGAATTTACGTGATCTTCCGGAGTGTGCAATCCAGTGCCTAACGTTCATGCGTGTAACTGTGCCACACCGATGTAGTATAAATAGTGATGTGCAAGTTCGTATGTATGAACAATAAATTTAACCTTTAAATGGTCCTGTGAAGCAACATTTCCCTTTCGTATATTACCAATTCCTGTAAAAGAGGCATCAACCCCATTTGTTTATTACGACGATCTATCAGGAATAAATTGGATTTTAATTGTTTCTTTTCGTGATCGCATTATTCCAACTCTGGGATCTCTAAACGCCATCACTTGTGTGTTTGTATTATTCGCAGAAATGGCGAACGTACGATTTCAGCATTCCGTCGCAATGTCATGTGTATCACCATAGAAAGCCACTAAAATTAGCTACTTACTTCAATACTTGACCCTACGATCATATACTGCAAGACATGTAGACCTTGATGAGGAGTAGGAAGTGAGTTTGATTTATGATCCTCATCCGCGAAGTCATAACGGTACCTCAATGCGTATGCTCCTGAAATCTCGATAATTGTGCCGCGGGGATCCCCTTTTCCACTTGAAAGGCCGAATGAGTACCGGTCACTGAAACAAAAAAATACGTTATGATTTGAAGCGACTTATTGATTTTTTCAATGGGCAGGAACCGCACGACGTAAAAAACATCCTTCTAAAAACCGATCAGCTAATGGATAATCAAAACAATCGAAATGGCCATACCATGTGTATGGCTAATGGATATACTACATGAACTCATCTTGTCAAATCCGGAACCACAAGAAGTCAGGATTATTGGCATTGTACGTCCGTGCTGAATTATAACTGTTCCATTCAAAGTGGGAAAGGATGGCATCAATTATATGCGGAAAACACCACTGACACTTTGAGGAGTTTGTCAGAAGTTTACAATGCGTTACCAGCACCAAATCTTTGGCTCAGTTTTCAATGGCGGAGTTTTCCTGTTGTTAACATAATGTAAAACTTATGTACTCTATGATACGAAAATTCGTAAGTAGGCTGTGACTAAGGAAAGTAATTCTAATATTCCATGTAATTAATCAAATGATGCCCCTTCAGATTTTTAAACGAAGAGACATATTTAATAAAACCGTACGTTAAATTGTTTTCAGGACAAACGCGGGACAACCTGCCTTCAACAAGAAATGTTTAACATGTAGCAGACCACACTCACTGTAAACGAGAGAGTCACCAAAGCATAGCCTATAGGGAGTTTTATATTGGGCCAATAGGATTGCTGGGAAATACATTATTGCAAGACATTGCCAATGCAACAACCCATAGAGCTGATGACGGAAGCAACAGCCACACCACCGATCATCGCACATTAACTGTATCTTAAACGTCAAATGAAACCACAATTGAGAAATGAGGTATACACACAGCGTTTGTTCGCTGCATTTCCTTTTTTCATTCGTTCTGATAGTCAAGCAAGTCGGGAGGAGGGGACCGGATCTCAAATTTAGGGACAAAACATGGCTGCTGGAAGGCCAAATGAAAGGGCTGGTACACATTCCAAGTGATTAGTTAAGAGATAACTGAGTGGCATTTAAGTTTACAGGCCGTGCTGTATCAGCTCTGTTATACCTGTATAATCCCGTATATTAGTTTTTATTTCTAAATGCCTTGATGCAAGAGGAGTTTAAAGTACAGCGAGTTGAACCAGAGACGGAAATGGCGAGGAGGGGCCCACGAGCCGAGAGGGCACTGCGGATGCGACAGTTCGCTGAGGCGGCTGTCAATTTGACGACGCTGCTGAAATCCCCCGCCAGTGCGGCCATCATTGAGGATTGAATTGGATTGGGAAAACTTCATTGTGGCCTGCGAATAAAGTTATTTTGCAAGGTCTTCATGACTTGGCCTGAGTCGTCACCGCAGATGTAGCCACCCGGCTGGGTTTTCCCGCTCCCATCACCGGGGTCCTCTCGCCAGCACCACGATGACTCGATGGACAGCCTGGAGTTGTAGACTTTGATCTTCAGTACACACCGCCTCCTCGAAGGCAGGCGCCATCTTTCTTGTGTTTGATTCGTCCGGGTATCCGAGACAATCCCAGACGATGTTCTCAAGTCTTGCTGGGGCTGCCCGTACAGGTGGCAGCCCGTACAGTGGCCCGGCCGATCGAACTTCGGCACCCACTTGTCTGCTTCATACGCGAGGTCATCACGCAAAAACGAAGCGCAAACTCAACTGCGAGCAAAGCAGGCCAAATGCTTTCCCGCGCAAAAGGCCTTTGCCTTATGCCGTCATTACTGATTAATTATGATTCGCCGCATTGGCGGCACAGCGGACGTGGTGTACAAAATGGGCTGAGCACAGCTTGTTTGGGAAGTGTGGTTCCACCTCCGCTGCACAGTCACAGTTGTAGGATTTCTTGCATACCTAAGCTTTCTTAGTACAAATATACTACCATTTTTATCAACTGTCTAGAAATAAAAAAAATTAATTTTATCCGCAGTTACGGCCAATTCATGAAACCCCAAATGGCAGTAGTTTTAGCGTTAGGCCTGGTTCAGGCAGCTGCCGCAACTGTCGTAATAACTTTACAGAATGACGTAATTTAACGTCTCAGCCAACGGAAATGCGTGACACATCCGTTTTTTTTTTTTGTTCATAGATCACGATATGGCTTTCGCGAGGGTAATCTGATAATAGCCTAGCTGGCCTTTTGACCGATAAGCGAGATTAGCAAAGCGCTCCCTTAGACGAGGCGTTGGAAACGCTGCGGAAAAACATTTTCGTCTGCTCTGGGTTTTCCTGGCTCACCACTGTCATTTGGTAGGAGAGCAGACCGTACTGCCCCTCAGCAAAACTCCACACTGGAAACCTTCACAGCAAACCCTCGGCCAGTTGGTTCCCCAAGCGGATTGTGTCATATTATAGAGCATTCGCGATGGCTTAAGCCGCACTATTGGTATACTGTTCACGTTGAGCCGCAGGCTATTTCGCCAGGAAGCAGGCATAAAATTTGGCGGAGCGCGCGTTTCTTGTTTCCCTTTTGCATGCAGCCAGACTCAGCCTAAACGTCGATGAAGCTAAGGCTGCTTCTATTTTTTACACCGACATTGTGGATGCCCACGTCACATTTTTGCCAAGATTGTACATCTAGTGAACGGTTCCCGTGAAATAAACAAAGGTGAAAATAGCAACGAGCTTTATGTAAGAGGATGCTGTGTGCGCACGCCGGCCTTGGAGATGAGGATGTGGCTTACAGCACGCAAGGCGACGCGACAACAGTGGGCACCTGCTGCGCAAGAACCGACGCAGCCACTGCTTGTAGAGTGTCCGAAAAAAAAAACTACCAGTGAGTTAGCACCGGCGGTGCCACGACATACGTAGCACGAGCTCTTAGCTTACCTTGGTGTCTAGAATTACCTGATTATCATGCTTACTGCTGCTAATATGATTTCCTATCCAACACAATCCAATCAAACCCCACCTCGTTCAAACCAATCCGGTAACAGCTGCGGCGGCTCCGGCGCGCCAGCTGTCCGTTTGAGACATAACTGCTCCTCTCGCATGCGCAGCACGGCTCTCTAGGACTTACGTGAAGCCACTCAAACTCTGATGGTGTAGCTCGCATTGCACAAGAACTCGTGTCAAAAACAAAGGTGCCCACGCCCACAGCAAAGGTGACTTTCTTATGACAATTCGAGTCTGGCACCGTCATCTGAACTGCTATAAAAAGCTGCAATAATTCATGACACACTTAGGATAGATTTATATACTGGGGCCGAGAGAGCACTACTCCGCAAGTGACCACATACCTCTCCACACCGCTGAATGCCGCGGCGAAATGGGGCAAATCTAAAGGCCGGCGAGCACGATCACCTGCAGTTTTTTGTAGCCTGAACTACACTGGCCGAGGTTCAGCAGTTTCGCCTGGCTTCAAGAGAGCCGTGCTGCACAAGCGCGGCACGAGGCGGCCCCGCCCACTTGATAACCATGCTAGGGGTGGCCGGTTGTGGAACCGACGGCTCGTGCGCCGCAGCAACACCGTGCTGCTCAGGCACGGCACGTGGCGGCCCGGTCCACTTAATGATCATGCGAGGTGTGGCCGGGCGTGGAACAGATGGCTGGTGTGACGCAGCAACGCCGGCGTTCGCCTGTGAAACCAGTTTAGCAACTTGTGGGTACGAGCGAGTTGGTAATTCATTATAACTTTGTTGAGCGCAGCAAAGAGAACACAGTACGAGGGATACAAGGACGAGCGCTACTTACAACTGAATTTTAATGACAACCACAGGACATATAAATAGAAAATAATCACAACACGCTCAAATGAATATGAAGTTTGTGACATCACTGCACATCTCCGTACGCACTCAGTCAGGCACGCACGTGTGATCAATGTTTATTTAGGAAGACAGCTCTTTCGAACTTAAAGATATAGACGTCGAACAGACGCAGTCACCTATCCGCTGCATTTCCGCAGCCTCAACGATCTCTCGCCTGCGCTGATCCGCGTCTCAAAAAAAAAGTCGCGCCAATCCACCCCGTGGATGTGGTTGGAAAGCAAAGCTGTAACGGCACCCATAACGATTACCCATCCGACGTCACTTTGGTTCGCTCACATCGCTCTACAAATAGTAAAACCAGAGAGAAGTGAAATGCACTTAACAACAGAATTTATTACTTCAGAGATATTCTTGGTAAGGTTAAAATAATAAATGATTGAGCTGTATTGGTGTAGCACAAGAGTGAAAACTTTTTTATAAAATTAAAGTAAGCTCCAACCGGAGATCTGACTTCTCAGTCTCTGCGCCGCGGACGGAGGTGACGAGATTTGCGGCAGAGAAGGAGATGGAAGAGAAAGAAATACTTCTGTTCAGATTTCTGAACGGCCCAGGCTGCAGCCCTGGGGAGTGATTCCTTCTTCTGTGGGGCCCATAGTCAGACCGCGCCGCCTGTGTTCTGTCCACCCGCTGAAGCTGGGTAGGTAGAGATGGCCTGGACAGCAGGATCTCCATTGCTCTTGTTGGGTAGTTGACGGAAAGAGAGGAGGTGCTCAGGGCTAAGTCGCACACCCCGCTTACAGGGTGGGGTGTTCCTACTTCTGAGCAAAATTTTAAATTCAGCGTCGTAGCGATTCGGATGTAATAAGTGAAGACGCGTAGGCTGTGGGAAAGGAGCCCGGATTATATGAGCCGTAGGGTAGTTTGTTGTTCTTCGCTCTCTCTCTCTCTGGAAAGGTCAGGGTAAGGTGAACGTGCTGTCCGTCTGAGAAGGCGATAATGCTGTGTTATCTCCCAGAACTTGACAAGCTGGTGACTGTCCTCGTGCACCTCCATAGCACGGGAGTTAAAAACGCAGGCTTGTTGGGTGGGCGTATTTGTTGCCCTCCATTGAAGCGTGAGGGGGGTGTCCAGATGAGCTGAATGGAACCGTTCGGGGAGGGGTTTTTTTTAGCAGGTGCAGTGCAGGTCAAGACTCCCAACCCGACTGATAGTTCCAGTAGGCTTGCTGGGAATCGGTGACTACCCTCCAAACCCCTGGTTCGGAGGGTAGTCACCGAAAAGCCCGTGCTTTTCAGTGACCCTCGTCATGTGAGGGGTTGATATTTCTAAGCAAAGGGAGCATCTTTAGTTTTAGTCGCCAAGAGTCTGGGAACACGTCAAGCGAAGTGACATTCTGGACTGCCCAGCCAATCTGGTGAAGCATGCGGTTACCCACCACAGTTATGAGTCGGACCTTCTGGTTAGAAAGATGGCCTTCTACCAACTTTTACACCGTGTTGTGGAGCCCCGTGCTAAGCAGCCTCTGTGTGGACGCACTCATGAGAAGACCAAAGGCTTGCTCGACCCCCTTTCTAATCATTATATAAAACATCTCTATGTCTTCCTTGTCGAGAAGAAGACAGGGGGTTGACGTAGGTGACTCTCGAGAGGGCAGAAGCTTCAATTAATCGAAAGGTACCGGAATCCTTTAGGCCTCGCTTTTTGGGGGCAATTCGCCTGATCAGGTGTATGAATTGATTAATGCTGTTTTTGAGGCGCTGCAAGGAGACGTAACTCTTTGTGTTAGCCTTGAGATGTAGGCCCAGGATCTTGAGGCTGGGGCTTGGAATGGTGACCTGGCCATCAAGGCGTATTTGAATGTATTCTTTGATTTGGCGTGAGGGCGGACGACAAGGAGCTGTGATTTTTTACGTGAACACTGGAGGCCACAGCCTTCAGCACATTGGCGTACTAGAAGTGAGATGCCATGCATTGGTGTGAGCTGCCTTTCATTTTTTTAACTCTTAGCACATGAGCAAGGTGCGCGTGGGCCGCTGGGCCGGCGTGAGTGGTCACGTGGCGCTTTCACGTGGCATTCAGCGAGACCGCAGGGGGTAGACCCGCAGATGTGCTTGGTGAGTGCACCACCTGTCTTCCCCGTCTTCGCGTGGGCTCGTAGCTAAGTCGGTAAGACAACGGGCTCTCGCTGTGTTAGTCTGTTAGTTCCAAATTCGATTCGCGGCGGTGCCGGTAAATTCTTTTATTTGTTCGCTAGAGTTTTCTGGTGACACCAACGGTCGCTAAAGAACCCTTGGAGGGTATAGGTAAAATGCTTAGCTTTAAGAATGATGGAGCACGCATCGTACATAGGCTCACACTTGTCCCACTTTTGGCAATGAATGCCCAAATTGCTATCTTTGCCTTTCCGTTCCTTGTTTCAATGTTCCCATGGGCGGGTGTTGAGGCACCGTACTGTCTGCCCAACATATGCTTTTTAGATGCAGAGCATCTCATTCACTCGCCTTGTCCCTCTGGCGGCGTCGTCGTCGGCGTTGTACGCCCCTCCCCCATTCTCCTCGCCACGCCAGCTGCGCTCTCCGTGCTCACCCCCTCTCCTCTCCGATAGCGAACTCTCTCTTGCGAGGGGCATTGGATTGGATTCGATTGGATTGGCTTGGCTTGGCTTGGCTTGGATTGGATTGGATTAGATTGAATTTGGATTGGATTGGATTAAAGTGGATTGTGTTGGATTGTGTTGCGTCATAGCCGCGGCACGTTGCGTCATAGCCGCGTCAGACGCGCTGGGGCCGGCGCATGTGCAGTACTCTCTCTTCCGCGCTATCCTCTCCTTCGGGCGCGCTGCTCATATAACCGGTGTGCCGTTCTCCGGCGAAGCAACATCTACGCTTTGCTCAAACACCTAGAGTCCACGCCGCTTTACAAGTACGCCAACGTCTTCATCGACTGGACCGGCTTACGCAGTCCCCACAACGTTCTCCGCGCTATAAAACGCGGTCCCTTCGCCGCTCCGCTTGTGCGTCGTATCTACACAGGGGTTCCCGCGAGGGGAGGTGGGAGTTTTTGCATGTAAGCGGAAACTTGTAGACCACCCCTTCCATGCAGCATGCATACTGGTTTTGGCAAATGACGAGGTATCTACTTTTTTCTTCCTTTTAGGCACGTTTGGCTGGAGAGCCTGGACAGTTTATCCGGAGTAGACAGTGCAACTTACACGCCAGCCCTTCCACCAATCCTTTTAAGGTTCTGCGATATGCGATGCATATACGGGATGTCGGCTACATACTTGTCCTTTTGGGCCACCTCTTGCGGGTCTGGCTGCGACTTTTTCCCCCACCCGAATCGTATTGGCCACTGCTACAATCATGCTCTCAGGATATCCTGCTGATATAAGGCGACAGGTTTGAGCATCAAAACTAGAGTTCATGATGTGCTTGCACGACTTCTTCAGCGCGTTAGTAAAACACGTGCTGGCGATGCCCCTCTTCACGAGTTTAGTGTGCGCGGACGTAAACGGCAATAACGGTTTCTGGCAACGTGGTTGGTACAACCAGCACACATGTGAAGTAGTAAATTTTAGACACAGATCCAAAACCTTCAGGCTGTCCTGTTGAGGAACCTCGTGAGTGACTTCAAGAGGACTCAGGCATTCCTTAAAAAATCCCCAGTGTACTGGCCACGTCCACAGGGAATGCTTCCGCGCTACTCTGCAGCAAACACTAAGAAGTCATCGACATAAAATATTACTTTTATGACTCCTCTGTCCTTCAATCTGTCTGCGAAAATCCTGTCCAAGCGAGCCATGACGAGAGTACTCAGTGCCATAGCAACGCAGGACCCAATACATACTTCTTTCTTTTGTATGTACACACCCTCGTTCTATTGAACATATGTTGAATTCCAGTAGAATTCTAACAAATCTAAAAAACCTTGAACCGAGAGACCACGTTCACTCGAAAACCGTACAGGACAAAACCCCAAAATGTATTCTTCAACGCTCGATATCATCAGATTCTGAGGGAGGGTATAGGTCTTATGTGTCCACAGAAAAGACTCTAAAGCACTTTTCTGAATTTTGGGTAAAAAAGTCTACCAGTTACACACAACTTCTAGTTTCAAAAGGACCATCTATTTTCAGCGATCCGAGGTTCCGCTGCAAGAATCCCGCTTTACATTTCTGCTAGGTGTGTATTTCAGATACAATCACCCGAAATGGCGCGCCAACCTTATGAGTCTTGACACTGAAAAACATTTCTAGGCCCGCCTTAGCACTGCCCTCGATCTGCTTCGCCGATTTATCCAGGTTACGTTTTTCCAAAGTTCTTTCTCTTCTTTTTTTACCTTTTTCAAAGATACACGTGGATAGGTTCGAAAAACGGAAGATATTGCGTCTTCAGCTTTAGAGAAGAACCTGGTGTGAAAAAACACCCAAAACCACCCTCCTTAGATAAATATTTATCACACGTGGGTGCCTTACGAGTGCGTGGGAGGATGTGCAGTGGATTCAAACTTCACAGTCATTTGAGCGTGTTGTGATACTTTTCTAGTTTATATATCCCTTGGTTGTCATTAAAATTTAGTTGTAAGTAGCGCTCGTCCTTGTATCCGTCTGTCCTGTGTTCCTCTTTGCTGCACTCAACAAAGTTTTATTGTGGAACCAGCTTAGTTCTGGGTCTATTGGTGCCGCTGCGCCAGAGCCGCTTGATAAATATACATGTGTCCCATAATGCGTCTAGCGTGTGTGGGTCATTGAAGCAGCAGTACGCGTGATAATCAAGCTAATCCTAGACACCCAGGAAGGCTAACAATAACCAGCAGAAGCTTGACTAACGCTACGTTATATCCTGCTACAGCCGAGCTAAGCCGCTGTTATTTTTTCTTGCCGCATTCAGTTTTACGCGACGTCGCAAGCGCCAACTTATCCCCGCGGGGCTGCGTAATGCCCCAAAGCTCTTATGAAAATATTTGAACACGCCACTTAGTATAAGAGTTCGCAACGCGTGACGAAGGACGACAAGTCCCACATTTTTACGCTTGTTATATTTCAGATAACCCAATTGCGCCATCAGGAAAGTGGTGCAAGAAAGTCGGCGTTAGCAGATAAGTAACAGTAAATGGCAATTGGGTTAACTCACACTTTCAGCGCTATACCAAAGACAAACGTTCTACAAGGCGGCCTGGGTACCGCCACAAAACCTTGCCAGGAATCTAAACAGGACGTGCTGTATCTGGGGAGCTAAATGATCGTGCTCTTCAACCGGCACTCACAATGATAAGGGAAAGAAGGACATTCCAGAAAAATGCAGAGCAACATTCAACAACAAATCTGTGACACAAGGCTGGCAAAAACCGACCGGACCCCCAACCGCCGCACGGAACACGATCAGGGATTTTTTTCTGCTGAGTCAGATAAAAATAACACGCTATCAACTGTAGGTTCTCAGATACGAATTCCTGTGGCTGATCGGACTCCCTAAAAAGCTGGCGAGTACAACCGTGTTTATCCTTACAACCAATGCCAGCGTCTATACCCGCAATTTTTCATGCACCAAGTTCTACTTCGCTTTTGGGAGAGTTCAAGATGGCTGGCACAATTGCACAACTACGAGAACTTGTTATTAAAGGAGCCATGAATGCAAAATACAAGTTGGGTTTATTGGAAATACTGCTTAGTCCCAATAACAATGATTCCCTATGTCATCGCAATATTCGAACAAATAATGGAGGTATTGAGGAAAAGGTGTGAAGCAGTGGCGGCTCCCTAGCCACTTTCCCGAACCTTTTCTCTGACGGCACAGAACCTTCTTTGTGCGATTGCGGCTGCCTAACTGACCAGTCGGGAACACACATGACTGAAACGCTGCAATGGGCCATCTAGTTCCGTTTGACCGTATCGATGATGATGATGATGGTTGCTGTTTTATGGCGCAAGACCAACGAGGGCAAAGAGCGCCAGAGAAGTTATTTAATGAAAAGAAGTGATTACCACAAAAGGTAGGTATAAAACGTGTAAACCGGACATTGTAAGATCAAAAAAAGATAATGGTGATGGTGGTGTATAGGGCCAGATTTGATTATGCATGATAAGAAATAGGTTTAAAAACTTCACGTCTGAGAAATACTTAAACACGCGTTTCACAGATACCATGGCATCGTCACCCAGAAACAACGATGGGTGTAGGGGAATATGTTGTCTGTAGAGTTCTCTGAAGTGTTTGTGATGATGATGATGGTTGGATGTTTATGGCGCAAGGCCAACTGGGGCAAAGAGCGCCAAAACAATAGTCATATATGAGGGTGAAACCTTAAACACTAAGTAAAGTCAGCAAAACAAAAGTAAATCACAAAACGACTAATGAGCATGGCTGATGTATAGGGCCAGATTTCATTATGCGTGAGAGGAAATGAGGTTTAAAAACTTGACGTCTGACAAATACTCAAACACACGTTTCACGGAAACAATGGCATCGTCACTTAGAAAAAACGATGGATGTAGGGGAATATGTTGTCTGTAGAGTTCTCTGAAGTGTTTGTGTCGTGTTGTGTGAAGTGCCTTGCATGTGATTAGTATGTGCACTACGGATAGTGCCTCTCCGCACCTGCTGCACAGGGGTCTAGACGATCCCGTCAGCAGATACGAGTGCGTTGCATGGGTGTGCCCTATCCGCAGCCTACCCAAGGCGACTTCCGTGTATCTGTTGTGTGAGTCAGTTATGTAGCAGTCCAAGTTGTGGCTTTTATTACGTGTAGTTTGTTGTCTGCCTGTTCATTCCAGTGTGCGTGCCATGTTCTGCGCGAGTGTTGTCCTATGTATGAGTTTAGGTCTGTATAGGGTACCGTTGTAGTGTCTACAGTGTTCCTGACTTCAGCAGCAGCGGCCCTCCCGTCTGCCAACTCGTTTCCAGCAATCTCAACGTGTTCTGGGGTACAGCAGAGGAACAGCTCATGCTTTGGCCCATACACAGACAGAATGGTGTTGAACCCAAGATTTCCTATGTGGTTTTTGGGAGGCTTGTGCAATGACAGTGCGCGAACAACACTCAAAGAATCGGTGTAGATGATAGACTTCGGAATTTGATTTTTAAGTATGTGTCGTACAATCCGTAAAATTCCACATGCTTATGCTGAAAAAATTGTGTGGGCGCTCATGGTTCTGGCTGCACTGAAATTCGGACCATGAGCAGCGCAGGAGACCATAGTGGAGGTTTTAGACGCGTCACTGTAAAATTCTGCAAGTGGGTATTTAAACTGCAGAGACAGAAATTGCTGCAGTATTGCAGCTCGCGGTACCTGATTTTTGTCAAGTTTCATAAAAGAAAGGTCGGAGGACACAGGACGAACTTTCCAAGGTGGTAAAATGTCTCAAAAAGATGATCTGTACACATCTAAAAACGAAGCGCTCAGATCCGAGGCTCGCTCTCCTACTCTAAGTGAAAACGGCAGACGTTTGACCGCATCACTTGAATGCTAACGTGGGGTTAACGCACTAAAAAGTGTTTTATTGTTAGCCCGTATGACGTCACCCTTCTCCATAAGACGTGCCTGTGGCGCAAAATTTGAAAGTTCTTCAATACTTCTCGCATTTTTTTGTTAAAAAAACATTTTTTGCTGCTGGAATGAAGCTGAGTGTGATACTAAATCCTAGTTCTTTCAAATAAAAAAAAGTTGCATTTTCTCTTCATGCCTCCTTTAAACGCGCAGAGAGGACCCTGCCGTCCACCGGGGGGGATCCGGTAGGCCTAAGCTTTCATTGTTCACTAAAGTTACTTTTTTTTCTTTACTAATACTCACCACGACTTAGGGATCCCATCTCAACAATGCTACATGTACCGGTAACATAGTGTCCTTACAAGCTGCACTCTGAGCTTCACTGGCCTTTAGCCAATACAGTTGCAGCGCGTGGTAAGTGTTTATCTTGAATAAGGGAAGAATGCTAGTGGTTTGCAAGTGGGAAGGTGAAAAAAATAGTAGCAATTGTAAATGTGTGTGAGTGAGGAATGCGAGTGAGGAGTGGAGGTGTGTGGACAATGTGAGTGGTAAAGTGTGTGAGGGTACGCACGATATCATGTGGAAGGGCAGACACGTGGGGCGAGAGAGTAATAATAAATTATGTGGGTCGTTGAGAAGCAAGTGAGTGTGACTAGTTGAGGTGCGTCGTTGGTGTAAGTCGGAGCAAGCGTGAACGGCGAGATAGAATATGAAAGTGAAGTGCGAGAGGGAGTCCAACAAAGAATGCTCAGTGACACTTCACCTCATGAAAGCACATAACTTGCAAGTCACGTCCGCCTTGTTCACCTTGTTTCAGGGGCTGTCTTTGGCGTGCTTCCAAACAGCGGTTCCCTCTTTTGCCACCTGCTACGTACCCTTCTTTATGGTACGACCCGCACTTCCTTGCAATGGGCGTACGTGAGTAACGAAACTTTGGCCACCAGTTTCATGCTACACAATTGTGGAACAGCTTCTCCGTTCTTGAGGTCCACAACTTCTGCATTCTTTTCTTAACATCCTCACAATCACCATAATGTTCAATACACCTTCAACGTGCTTAATAATACAAGCCATGCCTTACATACAACAAACACTTGCATTATGAACTGAAAATATTGTAATTTCTTTTCATATTTAAGATAGTTGTTGTCGAGGTCCAGGAGTTCGTTGATGACATTGGAAGTAGCAGCGAGCAGTCTGCGAGCGTCTTTGAGGTAGACGTATCATATGACACTCCGATCAAAAAAAATTAAGAAAGCTAGCATTTTCGCACAGGAATTGACTGGCGAAGCTGTTGTTGGCGAGCATTGCCGGACACCGTTATGTTTAGAACATCATTGCTTATCTGCATATTTTCAATGCTAGTAATCGTCATCACATAGATCAAAGATGTCGTCGTCTTCATCGCTACAGGTGGTGGATGGGAAGTCATCCTGAACATTGTATCCTTCTACCATCTCTTCATCATCGACTTGAGGCAGTCGTGGAAGGGATCTACAAGTCGTCGCAGGGATGATTCGCACACTGGTAGCCATCTCTCCAAGTACCCATAATGGCTTCCAGATATGGGGCGGTCACGGTGACCCCTCCCGAGCACGGTGTCTTTTCGTCTTTTGCATTACATCTCTAGCATTAGGGGTGGAGCTTTTTAGATGCGCGATAGCGGTTGACGAGAGCGCTGGAGGTTTTTTCTTATTTTTTTGTTTTTGCTGAAGCCGCTGCACGATCCGGGGTCTCGGCGGTCTCCGCAAGACAGGGGCTCACTAGCGCTAGGCGTTTTCCTGCTCCTCGCGGGTATTGAAAGTTTATTCTATCTTTGCTAAATCCACTGCACGTGACGGGGACGCTCGGCGGTCACCGCGAGGCTCACGCCCTCGAGCGCTCCCAGTTATCTATATGTATTTTGCTACGGCGAACCAATAGTCAGTAAAAATAGCTCCCCTGTTAAAAAAGCAGGCCGGAGGGCTTATCAGGTGATATGGCCATCGGCTTTAGAGAGCATACACGGAAAAGAAAGCTTTGTTCCTTAATACTCTTTTATTTCAGAGTGCGGTAAGTCCTGAGAAACCCGCCAGGAATTGACTTCTCCCGCCTTGGTGGCTCAGTGGTTAGGGTGCTAAAATATACTTAGGCGGGAGAGCAATTTCCGATCCCACTGGCAGGTGCGCTTTTTGAACGTGTGCTTTTTATATCTTTAATACTCATAGTTCTATCCTGATTTTCCACGTGCACTCTGTTTTACTTTACTCTTTTGTACTCAAATGTACCTTTCCCATATTGTTCTTTAATGTTTTGTGTTCTACATGTTTTTTGTATTTTTATAAATCAAACGTTAGATTTTTCAGATTGTTTGCTTTTGCTTCTTTATTGTACTGTACCAAAGGGAGGTGGGGCCTCGGTGTGGCTTTGTAGCCCTTAGTCCCAGCCTGCTTCCTCGTACTTCTGAGAAAATAAAATATTTGAATCTTTGAAAGAGGCGAAATGGATGAACGTGCGTTTCCTGCATCGTATCAGTGCACGGCGAAAAGCCTCACGCAAGAGTCATTTTGCGGTCGTTAAACCCTGTAACCCCGGTGAACCATTTCTGAAATGTTTGAAACAATACATGTGTTTAACTGACACCACGGACCTGAAAGGAGGACGTGCTCAGTACCCGTGCGCATAAACTACACGACGCGGCGCAGTCAGAGAAGTGCGCTTCCCCGAAACGCGGTCGCCTTGCGCAAAGACGCAGCAAACATGCCGAGTGTTACGCGTGCTTCCCAGCAACGCTAGGACGGCGCGCTGCCGCGCTATCAGGGGACACGATACCCCGCTTCTAAGCCCATATGCGCAATATCCATTTACCTTCGATCCACGGGCGCGGCTTGTGAAATGGCGTGGCGCGATGTGCGGCCATGCTGCGCATTTGTTCGCATGTAATGTGGATGGCCCTGTACACACATGGTGTCACCGATTTCACAGTTGGCGAGCCTATGGTTTTATGTAAAATTTGTCTTTGCACTCAGAGTGATTTCAGTGTATTTTGTGTTGTGGCGTTTGTACCGCAAGAGTGAGCGCAACTTCTGGTGCTCACACAAAGTCAACAGCCTAAATCTGGTGACATTGTTTTCGCTGATCAAGTCAAAAGCTTCTTCCGAAATGAGGAACCTCTCACTACCGGTGACAAGAAGCCCTCCCCATTGTACTCTGTGACAACCAAGAATAATTTACAAGCCTTGTCTTAAACCTGTATATAAATTTGCGACAAAAAAACGCGCGAAAGTGCCGTCTTCGAAATGCATTCAAGACCGTATAGATGCCAGATTAGGTTGTTCATGGCGAACGGCGCTAGGAACATACTTCCGTACAACAAGATTCGTACAACGTGTCTGGTGTGCTAACACCTAACATCAAATAAAAAACAAAAGTTGCATTTTATATCGGGTCATGTTAAATTTATGACTACGCGCACTCGGCATACTAATATCTAGCCTTCACCACGCAAGTTCCTACCCTACCCCAGAAAGACCAATGATGACATCAAAGATAAGGCAATTGACATAAAAATCACTTCTGTGTGTCTCTTTTCAATGTTGTCAGTATCTGCATTGTCTAAGGGTTCGTCTAGGCACGAGTTTGTTGACTGCTTCTTCGCCTTTTTTACTTATTTATAATTTTGCAGAGCACAAATTATATTCCGTACACGACTTTCATTTCTACAAGAATTACTCCTTCTTCTTCACTGCAAAACAATCTTAGTGGATGTACTCACGCTTCATAAAGTGTTCTAAAAGGCAGAGTGTACTCATAAACAATGGTGCAAACGGCGTCCTTGTTTAAAATTCCCGGAAGTTCAATTAGCACAGGAACTTTCTTGAAAGTGTATTTTTGCTGCAAACAAAAAAGGATGTTGGAATTTTCATTTATTCTAGTAAAAGTAAATGTCGTGTATTGCAACTCGTAAAGGATATAACTTCAGTGCCGACTGGTTGTTGGTACGTTTGATCCAAACAAACCTCACATTACTACTCTTGCTGCAATTGATGTTCTTTCATTTCATCTCGACGTTACCGAATTACACGCGGGATAAACGGGCAAAAGAAGCAAAATACTACCAGTCCCGCAGCCTAATATTACAAAACCCAACACAACAGGCCCTCAAAGCCGCACTTCGTAACGTTACTCTTGCTAAAAATATTATCACGTGGATAATTGTCAAGTTTCAAGACGTGCAGCGTACAATCCCCAGTGAGAGATACGCGCCATGCTTCTTGGACATTGGTGAGGCGTTAAATGCCTCAGCCTGTGCCACAAACAGGCTTAACCTGGCCACATTGACCACCTAAAAGCTCTTGATCTCCCCTAGGAAGGTAGCAATTGAGGCTCGCCGTAGTTCCTTTGACCACCTGGGGATCTTTAAAGTGCGCAGAAATCTCGTACACACGGGCGCTTTCGCTTTTCGCCTTCAGAAAAGCGGCCGCCGCGGCCCGAATGGATGAAGGAAAAGGGAAGTTGGAATATAGGAATGGGATATGGGAGGTTGGGTGGGAATGGGGACACATCTGATCCTTCGAGGGATTCCTATAAAAATTGCTCAGGATGGGCATCATACTGCCAATGGGAATTTGGCGGACCCTACAATAGGTTCCGTACTAGCTGAGCTCCAATCAGCAAAGCAGCAGGGAGAACCCTCGCTGGCGACACTATCCTAGCTACTAATCGACGAACACCCGCCAGATCCCCCGAGTACTAAAGAAAACGTTCGGCAGACCTCAGGTCCTAGTCCTCACCTGTTCTCGGTTTTGGGAACCGCTAGTCTTGTCCGACAGATTGGTATGAGCAACCTTATAGTCTGTCGATTACTATGTACACCTGGATACTATCTCCAAAGGAAGAGCCTTCTATCGAGGTATCTCAGGTTTTGACGAGCATCTTATGTTTTCTCGGTGCCAACTTGCTACCCCACCAGAAGAGCCCCCCTCCCCCCTTACGGGCAGCAGTAATCAGGCGACCCGAGTGGAAGGAACCGGCACCCCTACTTCCAGTACTAAGAACGAGAAGTTTCGCCCAAGGAGAGCGTACTAATCCCCTCTTTTCCGTCGGTTCCAGCTAGTGCGGCGCCTACTAGACTGTTCGCTACTAAAGGGCCAGAGGAAATTGGCCACATAAGCACCTACTGAAGGGCCCTGGATCCTTGTTGTCCAGGAACCTTCCTGTCGGCCGCGAGCAGTCGTGCCCGGCGTGGGTGACTGCAGCGGTTCCCATAATATAGGAACTTCTTCACCGCTTTTTAGCCCCAATTCCCAGGGCCAACCTTCGGTAGGCCACCCAGGCCTGTCCGGCCTGCCTCCCGCGTCCAGCATCGGCTCTGGGGCTGGAACTGGACCATACAGTTCCAGGGAGTCGCTGCCACTCCCTTGGGGTTTGCATCCCCGGGTGGGACCCTGGCACCCACCCACCGCGGCCATTGCCAACTGACCACCAAAGCTAGCAGCCGAAAACCCGCCTTTGCCCAGCCAGCTGGCAGGGGGGACCATGAGCAGGTGGCAGTCGCCAGTTATTCGAAGACGACGACGTAAATGTGTGGGTCCTGCGCTAGCGGGCCAAGACTGATTAAACCATCTTCGCTGATACTCACCGTGCTGCCTCTATTCTTCGCCGCCGCGCTACTCCTAATAAATGGGTACGTCGCCATTCTGCTGTCTACACTTCCGTATACTAAGACGCAACACTGGTGAGGAGCCGAGTTTTCTGATGTCTTGGATATATATCCGGCGCAAGCACTGAAAAGCCGTGTCTCATCGACACCCCGGTCCACCGGAGCAGTCAGCGCCAGCTCGGTCTCTCTCCTCAATTATCGGGCCTTTCCGACGTCTGAACCCGTCGGGCCCCGCTAGCTCCCGTTTTGGCCACACCCCAGGGGTTGATTCACCAGCCTCGAGAACCGAATAAATTCTGCTGGGATGTATTTGAGGACTTGGAAGACTGGGTTGCTTACTTCGTGCATGTTGCTACTTTTAATCAGTGGGACGATGCGCTCAAACTGCGGAACGTCTACTACTCGTTGGAAGACGGCGCTCGTACTTGTTACGAGAACCATGAGGCTAAATTCACGCCCTGGACCGACTTCCACTAGGCGCTTCAGGAAGCCTTTTCCTACCCGAATCGCCGTGACCACGCGCTGCGTCTGCTGGAGTCGAGAATCCAGAAACACAACGACAGTATCACCATGTTTGCCGAGAGAGCTCTTCACCAGCCTTGTCTGAAACCCGCCCAGCAATATGCAATAGTTTCAGGAAAGCCACAGCTACCGAGCAAGCTGTGCAGGAGCAAAGTAGTGAGTATCCTCGGAGGTCTACCAACGCTCCCGGTACCGCTTACAGCCCGATGAGCAACGACAGCTGTTTGCCGAAACTGGTCAAGTCGGTCTTTCGCGTAGAGCAAGGCAGTCTTAGATTTTCGACTCCGTGCAGACACCCTCCGTGGCCAGGAGTGTGCGTGAGGAGATCCGGCAAGCATTCTCGCATCCCGACCCGCCCGTTCAAGAGAGCCCCGCAAGCTACGCAGCAGGGATGCATCAGCCGCCACCAGACCTGCCGACTTTCCCACCCCATCAGCCACCCGAGCCTGTGCAGTCCTGGGTCAATTTGCAGCCGAAATTCCCACCAACCCGGGTTCGTAAACCGGATTCGTGGCGCACAGCTGACTGGCAGCCCCTCTCCTATCCCTGTGGTGAGCCTGGCCACGTCTTCAGATTGTTCTCCTGATCTACAAACAGGATCTCCTCCTGATCTCCTGCCATAGAGTCTAATCTCCTAACAGGAGATCCGACTCCCTGGCTTCTCTCTGGCTGCTGCTCCTCCCGGTGTTGGCCAGCGGCCGACCGATATCACTGACTACTTCTCCGCATGCAACGCCACGTCGTCTACTCGTTGATCCCGCTCACCTTCTCCAGCACCAGAACTCCCGCTGACCTATCGCGCCACTCGAGACGGCCCCGCGACATCCGGTTTTCCGACCCACGGCGGGGAAAGTAGAAGAAGCGAACACGGGAGTAAGGGTTGCTGATTGCAGAAGATGGAAGACCTCCCACTTCCGCCAACGTCAACTGACGGAACTGCCGCAGCCACCCGACGAGAAGAAAGCGGCCATAGAGTATTGCCGTAGTGTAAGCACACAACGGCGACGATCCTTATCTCCGAGCAAGGCGCTATTGCTGAGCTCAGGGATACTATCGACGGGCATGAGTTGATCGCTTTGATGGACAACGGAGCAGGTTATTCTATCGTCAGCAAGGAATTTGGTGAGCGTTTGCGCAAGGTAAAGACTCCGTAGGATGGGCCTCAGTATGGGCCTCCGCCGGAGGCCACCTCTTGACACCAGTCGGGAAATGCTCGGCTACGATTAGATTTGGAAGCACTCGTCTTTTTGGTACTTTCGCCGTTCTACCTCGGTGCTGCAAACACGAAATCTCCGGCATGAATTTCTTGCGTGATAAGACAGCGTTATAGACCCCGCCGAGGCCAGGGGGAGCCTATTAAGGAACTTGCCACCAGCACACAGTCTACCCAGCACCGACGTCTACCGCTGCGTATCACCGCTGACGACGTAAATGTGTCACCACGACCCTGCGCGTTCGTCGCAGTAGCGTGCGACAATCCTTGCACTGCCGCTGGCGTTGCTGAGCTGCACACATCGCTCTTCCTCGACCATGGCTTTGCCATCTCCTGCTCACCAATTTTGCCAATGAACACCAGCACATCCTGAATGGGACTACCGTAAGCTTCCTCGAACGTATCGATTAGACAAGAGGGCTGTTGTGTGCCCCAAAGTGGTCCCACCGCAACAGAGAGCGCTACACTCACAATAGACCTCATCACCGACCTTTCGGCCGAAACACGCCGAGCGCTCCTCGACCTACTTGAAGAAAATGCGGACTGCTTTTAGTTTAAAGATGGTGTCCTTCAGATGCATCTGACAAACACCGAATAATTACTGAAGAAACGAAGAGGCCTATCCCTTAGAAACCGTACCGTGTGGCCCCCCAGGAGCGTGATGCAATCGGCAGCAAGTGCAGCAAATGCTAGAAGACGACATCACCGCACCGGCGAATACTACGTGGGCTTCGCCCTTTGTTTTAGAGATAAGAAAGATGGGACATTACGGTTTTGTGTAGACTTCCGCAAACTATCTAGGGGACCAAAAAAGATGTTTACCCGTTGGCTCGCATTGACGCCTCCCTGGGCAGACTACAACACGCCCGCTTTTAGGGGGGAAGGTTCCCTTGAGCGGACCAAGTCCCTCTTGTACACCAGTTCTCGAGATGACTGGTAGAGGCGCAGCTGTGCAATAGTTCATAGGTCTCCCGCTAGATGATGCACCTACTCCTGCGTCTCTCTTGCTCCGCTGCACACTCGGGTGCGCGCGCTACGCAGCATTAACACTTTGCAAGCGAAGGCAGCGGCACGGAGAGCTCGCAACGCGGCTGCAAGGCGGGCCCGCCACCAAGACCACCGCGGTGAGAGCTCGCGAGGGAGAGGTGGCACGCAAGCGGCGGCAGGAGAACCTTGAATCGGAGCAGGCGCGGGAAGCAGCGTTCAAGCGCTGAAAACATCGTGTATACAAGTGTATATACAATCACCCTATAACAATGTGTCGAGCCATTATATGATGTGTTGCCGAATGTTTTACGGTTTTATCCATAAGTGTTGAAGCTCTGGCTCCACTCATCATCATTAACTTCGTGGAGATGGCGAGATTTTCTTTTTCGTCTATGGACCTAAAAAGCGGGTATTGGCAGATCAAGGTCGGATGGACGGGACCAGCGAGAAAACCGCTTTGTGGCGCCTGATGGACTGGACGAATTTAAAGTGTTGCCGCTTTGGTTTGTGTTCCGCTCCAGCCCCTTTTCAAAGACTCAGATAAACACCGTGTTATCGGGCCTTAAGTGGCATACTTGCTTAGTATATCTGGCCGACGTGATCGTCCACCACGTTTGCAAGAACACCTGGAACGTCTCACGTCCGTCCTCAAGGCAATGCGATCCGCCTCACTTGCACTCAAGCATGAAAAGTGTCATTTAGGGTACGAGGAACTCCTGTTCCTCGCCCTTGTGGTCAGCACTGCCGAAGTTAGACCAGATCATGATAACACTGAAGCGCTATCCCAGTTCCCCGTGCCAACCAACACGAAATCCGCAAGGCGCTTTTTGGGGCTATGCGCCTATTACGGCCGATTTATACCCAACTTCGCCCGCATTTAAGCTCCACTGACCCACCTTACACGCGCTGATGTCGGTTTCCTTTGGAATGACGAGCAAAAGAGGGCGTTCGGCGAGTTGCGCCAATGGTTGAAAACACCTCCGGCCTTGGCAAATTTCGATGAAAACAGCACCACCATGCTTCATACCGATGCCAGCAACGTTGGACTCGCAGTGGTTAGTCTGCAATGGCAAGACGGTGCCGTAAGGGCGTACGCCAGCCGAACGTTACCCTCTTTGGAAGCCAGCTACTCGGCCACCGAAAAGGAGTTGGAGGATGAGGAAAAACTTTTTAATGTACAAGATATAGTTAAAATGCAGGAAGAGGCCGTTAAGCCTCTCTAGCGTTGGTGGTATTCCTCAGTCCGTGATCCCAGTTGTCGCGGCCGCCGCTCATGCCCACTGGACGAGAGCCAGCTGAGACTCCAGGTCCGAGCAGCTGGACAGGGCCGCCTCCCAGGCCTTAGTCGTTAGCTTTGCTTTGGCTATTATCCATAGATAATATTTACAGGCCCAAACTTATGGTATGTATCTGCCCACTGACCACAGAAGTTACAGGAGCCCCATAAGGACGAGGTGATATGTTTAACCACTGCGGAGCTGTAGAATGAGCCTGTTTGCAGCTGGCGAAGATTGCGCTACTCAGTTCTATTTAGTTCCTTGGCGGGCACCGGGAACGCCTGCCTACCGATTCGCAGGTGTGTTGTGACCTCAGATAATGTGGTTAGCGGGTAAGGTACGTCCGTATGGTCAGAGCTTGGGAAGTCAGAAGAACTCAGGGGGTGAGACGCTCGGGCGGTTGTGTGCACAGCCTCGTTCCCCTCCACTCCCTGGAGGCCAGGTACCAACTCAAGTTGTTTTATGGTGTCGGACATTTCTCGATTACATTTGTTAGACTTTTTCTAGCTAGAAGTGGTACCCGACCCCTGATAAAATTTCGGCAAACCTCTTGTGAGTCAGACATTATGTGCGTTGTTTAGGAGTGAATTGCACCCAGTGCTATACCCGTCTCTTCAGCCAACTCAGTTTTAATCGTTTTCACCGATAGTCCATCTACTTGTGTTCCCTCGTGCAGGAACGCAACCTTACAGATGCCCGCCCTAGTGGGTCCAGCTGCGTCTACATAATACACGCCTTTGCGCGTGCCATATTGCTTTTTTATGGCTGTTGCTCGGGCTTGTCTTCTTGCTGAGTTTCGGTCAGGATGCATATTACGGGGAAGAGGATTAACGATTACTTTCACAAGCCAAGCTGGAGGGATCTGCGCTCTGTCTTCGGTGATAGGGGGTAGAGCGATGCGGAGATCCTCAAGGACCTGCCTGCCAGTAGTTGTCATTGATAGTCGCATGATCTGTCTCCTGTACTGAGCCTCTATGAGCTCAGTGATGGTGTTGTGCACCCCGAGCTGCGTTAAACGTTCCGTGGACGTTTTAGAAGGGAGTCCAAGGGTTCTCTTAACAACTGTCTTGATCATAATGTCAAGTTTCTTAACATCACACGGTCGTAGCTTCAGATAGGGTACTGCTATGTTATGCGGCTGATGGCGAATGCCTGTACCAGGCGGAGCGTCTCGCATTCCTGGAGAACACCCCATGTTTGCCTGATATTCGACCGATCATGCTGCTGATTTGTTCACACGTGGATTTTAGTTTGTTAAGGGCAACGGCGTTATCGCCTTTGTTATTATTTTTGCAGGACCCAGCACTCAGATGGTCTCCACTTGGAATATCTAGTTCCGCCCAAAGTATTGTGAATTTTAGTTACTTCTACTTTGTCCCGGGTGATGTGAAGCAGCTCGTATTTTGGCGACCACACTTGAGGCAGCATTTCTCAGTGTACGTGTGCACTAAGTTAGCCGCTCCCTAGAGGGTTTTCTCGATTTTTCCGACGCTTCCACTTGTCGCCCACAAAGTAATATCGTCAGCGTATATAGCGTGGGAGATCCCTTCTACCATTTTGGGTCTCTCAGGATCTTTCATCATGGCCAGGTGTAACAGAAGCGGGGAAAACACCGCCGCTTGAGGTGTGCCACAAGTTCCAATCTGTGCGAGCCCGTAATTTGTGTCAATTTTATGTATGCCTTCATTCCCTGAAGAAAATCCTGAATATAACAAAACGTTTTGTGCCTGCAATTCGTGGAATTTAGGTTACTAAGAATTTTGCTGTGCTTCACGTTGTCGAATGCAACTTTCAAGTCTAGTGTTAGAATGGCCCTGTCCCCATGTTCTCCGTGAGGGGGGTCGGACACCTCCCGTTTAAGCTGGAGGAGAACATCTTGGATTGTCAGCTATGCACGAAAACCAAATTTGGTTGGGGAGATGAGACCCTGCTCTTCAATGTGCGCAGAGAACGCGTACAGACCATCTTTTTCCGTGAGTTTCACAACACACGAAGTTAAAGAACTAGGTCGTAAGTTGTCCCTATTTATCTCTTCACCAGGTTTGGGAATGAAGTGCAGGATGGATGTTTCTATTCGTCCGGAATGGGGCGGCATCCCAGATTACATAATAAAGTCTGTCAGCTCCTCAAAGACGTACTTACATTTCGGGGAACCTCTATGGCCGTCCATTTATAGTGGCAAGTGACCATCACTCACTCTGCTGGTTGGCGAGCCTAAACGACCCGTCTGGACGATTAGCTCGGTGGAGCATTGGGGTTCAAGAGTTCAACGTCAAAGTCGTTTAGAAGTCTGGTCAAGGGAAGGCCGACGCCGATTATCTCTCGTGATCACCAGCTTTCCAAGCGTCCGAGAATGACTCCACCGATGACAACGTTTTTCTTGGTGTGCTCTCCACATCCTCCGAGTAAGACAGCAACGGGCAGACTCCGACCTATGGCCGCTTACTGATTTCTTGGAGGGACGTTCGCCCACAGTACCAAGGGCGTTTTCAAGAGCGCTGTCGTCCATCAGTCTCCGTGGCGGTGTCTTCTATCAAGCGAAAAGTTCTCCGCGTAGCCCAAGCTAACTGATTGTTCCCGCAGTACCTCGTAACGAGGTTCTGCTGGCTTGCCACGGTGAGCCGACGGCGGGTCACCTCGGCTTCACCCTTTCCCTGGCTAAGATGCAGGAGTCATACTACTGGCCGAAACTTTCTGCAGCCGTGCGGCAATACAAGCGCACGTGGCCTGAATCTCAACCACGGAAAGCGCCACCACTCCGGCCAGCGGGCCGCCTGCATGAGTCCCCGAGAAGCCATTTGAACAGGACGCGATGGAACTGTTGGGACCATTTTCCACCTCGTCCGTGGGGAAGAAGTTGATTGTAGTTGCCTGTCACTACATCACTTTGTATGCAGAAATAAAAGCTCTCAAAAGAGAAGCTGCATTTGAGGTTTCTAAGTTTTTCATAAAAACATTCTTCTGCGCAGCGGTGCTCCGGCCATTTTTATTACAGACCGAGGCAAAAGCGTTTAGTGCTAGCTTAGCGGTACTTCACGTCGGACCTCAAAAGAGTACCACCCGCAGACAAACGGCCAGAATGAACATCTCAACAAGAGAATAATGGATACACTGAGTATGTACACCGACGCCGAGCACAAGACCTGGGACGCCGTAATTGCAATACGTCACAATCGCCTAAAATACGGCTCAACAAGATCACGACCCGGATAACGCCATTCTTCCATCTTTATGGGCGATCCATGAGAGCTATGTTAGACGCAATGCTGCCTCCGGATACCAGCAACGACAACATGCCGCGAAATGAGTTTACAGAACGAGCGGAAGAGGCGCTTGAAGTGGCGCGATTTGAACAACGAAGCAACAGCGCTATTGCACGCACCGTCACAACCTCTGTTACAGAACTGCCGTTTTCGAACCAGGGGAAGAAATCTGGGAAGTGGCTCCTGTTTGACGTCGCGGACTCTCTGAAAAGCTCCTCAAACGCTCAGTTGGTCCATATAGAACCTTGCGCCAGCTTAGCGGCGTAAGCGGTGAGGTTGTGGACTGACGTAATTGTTTCTCTACACTCTTAGCGAAAATCGTAGAAAATAAGAATAACTGCCAGCATTTACGCCCGCGAGGGACATTTAGTCCCCTAAAGACCAAACAGGCCAAGAATAGGACCGTGTACAAGATAAAGGGACCAAAATTTGCACCCTCGAAGCGAATGGGACCAACGGAAAGAATAAGAGCACCCTTTGCTCCTGCAACGTAGCTGTTGCTCCCCCTGGCGGGGGCCCTCCGACTCGTTTGTACTTGTTCGGCAGCCAGCGGGGACGGACGTGCGAAAGGCGAGATATGGCGGTGGCGGCTTTTCCCCATTCTCCCTTTTTTTTCTACGTTCGTGAGCCTGTACCTTAGCGTCAGAGTGTCAGTTTTTTTATACAACGCCAGTCGATTCGCTGTGCGTTACTGCCGACGACGACATAATTTTTTTGGTCAATATTTACCTAATTTTTTTACTTCCCCTAAAATAGTAGAAACGCAATTTTTCTTTAAACTAGCGGCCCTACCACATAAATAACCTCCCCTGCCGGAGTAGAGTACAAAAGGGAACCTGACCGCTAACTTTTTTTTTCTTTTGAAATTACACTTTTACCAATCTATAGCCAGAAATGTCATACAGCGTAGTTAACACGGGGGCGAGACCATTGAAGGGCTCTAACTTTTCACACAAACATGTGAACACTACAATAGCACCATGGTGCTGTTAGGGTACAAAAATTACTCGCAGACTAATTACATTTTCAACAAAAACGTGATGTTTAAGGAGAGAAATTACAAAATGTCTGGCAAAACGCCGGATGTCCAAGGGACGCATACACTCTGAGGCTGAGTAAGGCAAAAATAGCTGCACCCTTGTAACTGCAACTACGTCCAGAATAAAACTAGGCAATAACGGCTAAAATCCAAATTAAACTGGCTGAATACGGCATTTATCTCCATATTTTGAGGAAAACCAAACTTGTAATCTGCCGGACCACACCAGAACGGCAAAATGAAGTTTTCCTCGAAGGCGTGGTCTGACCGCCGTAATAAAAGCCCTCCAACAGAACCGTAGTATCCTTCTGTACGTCACGGCGTTTTTTCTTTTAGATACGACGGTATCTCATTCACTTGTCTTGTCCCTCCATACGGTGTTGTCGTTGTCCGTCCACACAACTCCCCCATTCTCCTCGCCGCGCGAGCTGCGCTCTCCGCCGCTCACCCCCTCTCCTGTCCGATAGCGAACACTCTCGCGAAGGGCATTAGATTGGATTTTGGATTGGATTGGCTTGGCTTGGCTTGGCTTGGCTTGGCTTGGCTTGGATTAGATTGGATTTGGATTGGATGGGATTAAAGTGGATTGTGTTGGATTGTGTTGCGTCATAGCCGCGGCAGGGGGTTCACGGCACGTTTCACGCGATGGGAGAATCAACCTAACGAAAACAACAACGGAACCCCCTATGCGTCGCATCTACCCAGGGATTCCCGCGAGGGGAGGTGGGAGTAATTTTCTTTTTTTCAGGATACAGCGTTATCTAATAACCCCGTTTCAGTACCGATCTTCCTAGTGGCCGCCACGGCGAACTTTAACTGGCAGTGGCCGCCACGGCGAACGTAAACTGGTGCAAAAATTGTTTGGCTTTCGGGGGTCTAGTGCACGAAACATTCTCGCCCTGCAGCGACTCCCGCACCCACCCATTACCCGTGCCTTTCTATGAATTCCACAGTAGCAGGCGCACGCTCGCGTGACTAACCTAACGTGGCCGAAAGCGTCCTTCACTTTTTTTCATTTTCGTTGCTCTCTAACTGGTAGCAAAGCACTCGCAGCGTGGTCAGTCTAAAAAATTTTGCGCCTTTCCATTGAAAGCCGTTTTTTTTCTGCACGTACGACCTCTCTGTGAACTGTCCGCAAAGAGGAAACAAAACGTGCAGCAATAGCAACTTCTCATGCAGCAAGCTGAGAGGACGCCCTTTTGTTATTTTCGCCCGAGGCTATTTGTTAAACATCGTTAAATTTAATAAACATTGCAAAAATATGGCTCTTATTAAATTTTTGAAATAAAAACGCATTCTTCGACATCTATCTTCTCTTCCCCATTACCCTTCCTTTTTCTGCCCCAACCACCTTTGTACCACTACCTCAAACCATATTTCTACCATCCTCCTGTTCCCTTTTCTCCCTGCGATACATATCTGGCGCAGGCTGGGAACCTCTTTCCCTCTCACAGTCACCTCACCTCACCGACACCACAGCGAAAAATCTGTAATGACCTTGTTCTACAGACCCGCACCATAAGCGCCGGAAAGCAGTTTTTCTTTTTATTTTTTATTGCTGTCAAACCATTTTGATTTAGAACTGGTGCTGACAGGAAGCTTCTCTTTCCCTACATGTCTTGAGAAAGAGAGGGAAGAGGACCGTGTTTCATGCTACTTAAGCCTCAGCATGTTAGCGAACCTGCATGCGAATCATGAGCAATCTCTATATTTTCTGTTGCCCTGATTCAGTGGTTGAATGCGTTGAGTTATTGAGCATGAGTCCTTAGGTTTTATTGCTGGTTTGAGTGGCGTCTTTTCTCCTGGAGTAAAAAAAACAAGTATTTGAGTTTGGTTTGTTAACGACCGTGGCCATGGTCCTAATTAATCCGTAGTCTTATACTCATGTGCACTTCACAGGCCACGTTTGGCTGCACTACATGAAGCGTTGATTTCGTTTCTGTCTTTTACTTTTTTGGGGTATTTTTACGGATGCTTGTTAGGGCTGCTGGCAACTGCGTTTTTCTCAATTTTGCATCCTACCACGAATAACACTTCTTTTATTGCCCTATTTCTTTTCTGCACGAGCGTGATGACATACGCCCATTACCGACAGCGACACGGAGGGCGGTTGTCTCCCCTCAACGGAAAAGTAGCTCAAGACAATGGAGCGCGCTTGCGCCAAGGCCAGCAGACATGTATACCCGGAATAGCCCAATACTGGGCGCATCGCCTCAACAAGTTGTGCCAAAGAGGCCTTCGAAATAGAGACTCCAACATCAAGAGTAGAGTACGGTTTACGTTTGTTGTGTATGCGGCTTACACAGTGTTGCAGTAAAAAGTTTGAAAGTGACATTTTCTTTGTCGTGAATACTTTGTCGCGAACAAGTGGCCACGAAATACTGCTTCTGGTCTCTTGTGTTTACTCCTCTCTTCTGAATTGTCGGTCAAATGGAACGACAGTCACTTATGGAGTATTTGCACGAGCCAGAGCATCGTCTTTTAGTATGCATGGTTACTCCATAGGGGAACATTTGCAGGTATGAACATTTATTCTTTAAAGCATCAATTGGTGTAGAGGGAGTAATGGGAGGGATTAATAATTAATACTCAAGAGGACCAACAGTTGGTCTGCATTGGACTAACAGGGGAGACTAACAGTTGATCTGTAAAAGACCAACAGTTAGTCTTTAATCGGGCCAACAGTTGAGCTATCAAGGGACTAAGTGTAGAGGGACTAACAGTTGGTACCGTTGCCTTTAGTCCCAATAACGACTAATTCTAGTGGCAACGCAGTTAGTCCCCAAAAGGACTAACGTCGATGCCCCGTTAGTCCTTTTTGGCTAAGACTGTACGCCGGAGTAACAGCCGCGCTGGCGTCGTTCATGTCCTGCGTATGAAGCCCTTCCTCACACGTTGACGGACAATGCCACAAGCGCATTCATTTTTTAGATGCAAAGGCTCTCTTGCTCGGGGCTATGTCCAGCGTCCGTTCGTTGTCCGCATCTCTCCCCCTCCGGTTCCGATCCTACGACTCTCTGGCCGTACGGGAGGTACGCGATGCTCTTCCCTTTACGCCACAAATCCGGGACAGGAGCAAGTGCTACAAATACGCCCAATGTCATTGACTCATCCAAACTACGTCAAGAAGCTACTGATACAACGCAGGCATGTGAAGCTGAACGTCAACGGCAACGACGAACTGAAAACTTTAGAGCAGGATGTTGAATTTCCCGTGGGAAAGCTGTGGCGGGAAGCGCCAAACACCTTGCAGCTCAACCAGCCCCGTCCGCAGCGCCTCTGATGCTGATTGCGGCAGGATGCCCCTAGGGATTGGCCAACGAAAGAATCCATCACGAGATAGCTTCGCGTTCAACCACCGTCCGTCATCTTCCCGTAGGGGAACCGATGAAGAAGGAGAAGAATACGAAGCTGCGAAGAGGAGGGCGTGTACGTTACTCTCGTTCCGTCCGCAGCACCTCTATTAATGATTGTGGCAGGATGCCCCTAGGAATTGGCCAACCAAAGAATCCATCAGGAAATGGCTTCGCGTTCAACCACTGTCGTCATCTTCCCGTAAGGGAACCGCCGAAGAAGAAGGAGAAGACAAAGCTGCGAAGAGGAGGGCGTGTACATTGCTCTCAGCCGGTGCACCAATGTCAACTACCTTTACCTCACCAACGCTGACGGAGACTACCGATTATACCACAGAGACGACAACATCAACAAGAACACGATGGATGAGTTTCGCCGCTTCAAGAACCACCGCCTACTCACTGTCACACAACAGTGCTTGCATGCCCGGTAGTCTCCGTAAGTCTCCATCACCGGTGTGGACCCGGACGCGGAATTCCCTCTGGCGCTAGTAAACACCAGATCACTCAACATAACGGCAACACAATAAAACCACACGGAACCACCACGATGCTTCGCATCCTCATCAGAGTCCCCAAGGGTGGGGGGTGTAATTGTTTTCCACGAGCTTTGCACGCGCCAGGACGATACTCTCTCGACGAGGGGCAAATTTCGCACGGATATTTGCAAAGCCGCGATCTCCTGCTTGCGGTGAGTGTGATCACCGAGCAGTCTGCAATCCCCGGCGATTGTTACGTTCCGTATTTCTAGGCCAGCCAATTCTTCGAAGACGACGACGTAAATTTGTGGGTCCTGCGCCCGTGGTCCAGACCTATTCAGCCATCTTCGCTGAGACTCCCGGTGTGGCCTGTAGTCTTCGGTGTTGCGCTATGCCTACTAAATAGGTACATCGCCATCCTGCTGTCTGCACCTCCGTCTACTAGGACGCAAGAATATATTAACAATTCCAGGTTGGCGCTGATGACCTAGAAGCTACGCAGATGATCGTAACCTCAAACTAGGTTAGTCTTGGAGTGGTCTGGACATTTGTGCAGGTTATGCTGTTTTTCTGATTACTACTGCAGCGATCGCAGCCACCATTCCTACTAAGGCCCCTCATATTACGAGATTAAAATGCCCCACTGCAAGGACTCGTTTGCCGACGAAGGAACGCTTTTTGCACTTGTCCGAGATTGAAACACAAAGGTACGAATACCTATGGTTAGAATAGACAATTCGCATAGGATTCTTAAAGGAAGAAATATTTTATGTTTGTATGTAAGAGAATGTCAGCAAGGTAGCTTTGTGGAATCACGTCACTCGAATATCTGCCATAGTCGTATGAGCCATTGAGCGTACTATGTGTCTCATGTTTGCTTTTGTGTGCCTCCAGCCTCATGGCCAAAACAATTTGTCGGAACAACGCATGGGACATTTATTCCGTACGGTTGAGCCCTGGAGCAAGAACGACCCGATATTTCGAAACTTGTATTCGCGGGCTGCGCCTCTAGCGTATGTTTTCTACCACTGGGGGAAAAATCGCTTCAATTGCTGTTTCGCGATGTTTCGACCTCTACAAGAACCCTTGTCATTCTGGTTCAATTGGGCTGTCTGCATCTGACCCCGGCTATGCGTTCCAGTTAATTACAAAGTAAGGCGGGCACGCCAAAAATGCAAACGTGAACCAAATGCGAAACTTAAACAATGAGACGCGTCACATGCGGTACTCTTGCAAGAAATGTTTAAGTTTGCATTCTAGCCTTGCCATAACGTACGTACGTAATATTCCCCTTCATAAGAAAAAAATTATATCTCTCATCTATACCAGAAGCACACAAGCTCATCGACCCGCTGTCACCGGTTCACCATCTTGGGTATTACGTGCGCATGCGCTTCACGCAAAAGGGCTTAGAAAAATCACCCTTTCTCTCTTCCGAGCCAAGCCAGTCTATTTTAGGCGGTTTGCATTCGCATGAGGGATCATGTATTTGGTGCAAGGGAAGCGCCTTTCAGTACGAGGATAGGAGGTGGGTGGTACTGGAGAGGTGGTACGAAGTCGGGCGAACGAGGCGGTATGAGGCGGTTCTAGCCACGCAGATAACCTAACTGCGCAATTTATACCGCTGGAGAAACGATTTTGGCTTTCTCAAACACCAATTGTTATTCACGCGCCGAATTTCCCACAAACTCATTCTGAAAAAAAAGTCTTTAATCGTGATCAAAATATCACATGGTTAGCTGCGACGTCGCCTGGTTCAAAACTATTACATCCCAGAGCCACTAGTGAGGTTTTAGAAGGCGCTCCAGACGACTCGGTAGTTTTATACTCATAGCGTGCGCAGTGAATAGTGATAGCCCGACGCTATCTCTATAAAACAACATTTGACGCTGCAACTACGAAAATTTCGGCCCCTTTGCAATGACAAGTTTCTGCTGAGCCCAAGGGCGCGTGTTTCATTCCCGGCGGCAGCGGGTGCTGTACTGAAGGAGCCGAAAAGCGAAAACAACCGCTGTGTTCGCGACTGCTGCATGCGTGAAACATCCCCCGATGCTCAAATTAAACCAGAGCCCTACACCAATGTGCTCCTCACTATTCTGATAAACGTTGGCGAGTTAAATCTCATAAACAGTTAGCAATTACATGTTGCCGAATTTATATTTGAATTCCAGCGATCTTTTTTTTGCATAATGTTTTAAAAACGTGTTGGGAAGTGAGCGTTGCACGTTTGAGGTCAAAGAAGATATTGTTGTCTCTAGTTCCAACTAAGGCATAATGTGGTGCTATAATAGCGGTGCTTGAAATCGTTTAGAGTGCAAGCACACCGTCCAAACGAGCTAGTCTATTTGATAAATATTCTTCACAAGTGCAAATTTTAGAATCTTTATTCTTTACACCGCAAGTTTACAAAACAATCCTTGGAGGCGATAACCCAACCGACAGAAGCGTGAATGAAACGGGAGTTGGAAGAAAGGCGGTTGAGTAAAGAAGAGAGGCAGGATCACGCATCGGTTTGGCGACGTAGAAATGGAAGAGAAAATATTGAGCAACATAATTGCCGAGCTTTCTTGTCCGGTATATCCGGTGCAAGTTGCCAAGACTGAGGCTAAACTTATGATGCTGAATCACTACTGCTCTAATGGGATTGGACAGGCACAGAATGCAAGTACCACAGAGTTCGGCGTGGAAAACTTTACAAAGAGGCTGGCAATTAGGGATATCTACCAATCGGAAGGTTTGACAAAGTTTCGGTGTTTCTGTGTTTATTAAAGCCCGAAATCAAGATTCCTGTATTGCGCGTATGCTCCGTGCTTACAGAAATTATGCAAACCGTAATTACCAGCCTTGGCGGTCTGATAAAAAAAACTGCTTGAAAATTGTCTAACAAAATTAACCATTCCAATACGAAATGTCTATGCCACATGATCCTTGTTTCATTTCCGCATTGGCTTAGGGCAGCGAAATTCTCTGTGTTTCCATATTTACCTTTATGGGGAACGTTTAGGGAGCAATATCTTATGTCTATTATCACTGATGGGTAGCTTCCTTTGGTTTGTTAATAATAATTGCTCCGGTATTCTTACACTTTAAGAAATACGTCTCATCTGGATAGGACTCTCTATTGCAGCAGTTATTCACATAATTATACCTGTCACATATTTCCGTGTCACTTCTATGCTGCGTGCTACAAAGCTACGCTTGTATATACAGGTGGTCGTCTCAAAATTAGACACCGGTGACTGATTTATTTTAAAAGCTATCTGCTAAGACTACATTAGCTGCGTTAAACAGAAATTTATTGCAGGAAATCCCCCGACTCGGAACAGTTTTGTGATGGCTAACAATAATATAATTTGGGTCATTGCCGTCATGTGTCCTAACTAAAAACTGATGCCATGGTTTTGACTTGGTTATGTGCACGCGAGAATCGTAACAATTATTTGCTAGTTTCTGTACAGGCAAACAATGCTTTGGAACAGCTGTCTGTAACCCATATGTCACTCTTCTCAAAATTTCCTAAACAACATTCCCAGTTTACCCTAACAAATATTGCCACACTGAGACTTTTCACATATTGAATTTTAAGGAGGAACTTAGAGGTGGATTATACGAAACTATTTGCTGGTTCCTATTTCGATCTTCGTGAATATAAACAACCGCTGCCTAATGGAACTAGACGAACTCAGATAAGCAAACCAGAAATAACTTTTAATTACAACCTTGCGAACTTTACAACATCATACTCTTTTTGTATTTCAGAGAACTGTGGTATTGGGTACACCCAGACCCACAAAAATGGGCGTCCAAGACGGTATATAGTGCGAAGAAAGTAAAGCTTTCTTTCTTTTCAATTAGAGGGCCCTTCATCCTGCAGTGACCTTATAAGACTGTTGATGAAGGAGCTGTAAAAAACCATTGCTTACTGTTGCAAAGACAGAAAAGTACACCTGAATAATGAGACCATTTCTTCACATCTGCACTTGGCTCACAAGCAAATGCTGAAAACATGTTGGCTAGGGCAAGAAATTTTGTTTCAAATAAAACCCTTCTGTCAGGGGTGAGTCTATAATATTGTGTAATGTAAACTATAATATAGCGAATTGCCTCACTGAATGTGTGAACCCATCTACTAAATGTACTTGGCAAAATTCTTCTTTAGTGTGACTTAGCAGTACCATAAACTCTGGCGAAGTTGGCGGCCTAGGCTAAGTTGATGCTACGAAGATAATGAAATTTTCTGCCCTTGAATTTGAGTTAACACGTGTTTTCCACCACCATTCTAGTCTGAACTCCACAATGCCTGCAGTTCTTCACAACAAACGGTATAGCAGTTCCGCTGTTGTAATATGTACCATCCTTCAAGGTGATATTTTCAGTGATGAATGAAAACTTGTTTGGCATTTTAATGGTCTTCAGTGAGCATACAGTCCCTACGATTTGTCTGCCGCTTTGTCTACAGGCCAATTATTAAATAAAACATCAATTTTGACTACTTGTATCCTTGTTGTTTTGAAGGGGTGATTATTCGTATCCGAGTGTAAAGAACGTTTTTAAAGCTGTCTATTGCGTTTATTGCGCAAAATTCATTGACTTGAAGACATATTTTTCCGGTCGACATAGAGGTTTCCGCGAGTTACATGTGATGCGCTGGCGGCAAATCTCCCTGTTTCAGATTTGGTATAGACTTCAGTAATGGAGCTATATTTTGCCTTTGCAAGTAGTTTTATCTACTATTGATAGATTTTTAGCATCAAGGCAGCATATTTTATTGAAAAATAAAGGGACCAGTATACTTACGCTTCTAATGTTATCGTTATTCCGGAAGCAAATTTCTCAAAGAGCGGGAATGCTTCAAATACAGCACATTGTTTGGTTGATGTGGGGTTTGGCTGCATAGGCTATGAGGCGCGCCGTAGTGGAGGTATTCGGATTATTTTGACCACATGGGAATTTTCACGTTCGAAGAAATCTCGAACACACGGGTGTTTTTGGTTGTAGCCTCTATCAAAAAGCGGCCGCCGCAGCCGTGAACACAACCCGCGTCCTTGGGCTCAGCAGCATAATTCCTTAGCCACTTAGCCACCGCCGGGGGTGGAAGCACACAGAGGACTATTCAACGTTACAGCAGCAGTACTTACCTTATAATAGCAATGAGCTCCGTTTAGTTGGCGTTGCTCTGCAACAATTGCAATCTGAGTATGGGTCATTCTTGTAAAGACCGCAGTTGTCGCCGCCATTCTCGAGTCCAAAAGGTTTGTTTTGGTTTTAAGTTACTGGTATTTTAGACGAAGTTTTTAGAGAACACCTTATAAACGTCTGGTCGTCTTCGCAAGCCGAAGAGCTCGGTGAATGCAATCTACCGAATTCTGCACTGAGAACTATGCTGATTTGTTTGCGCAAATTTATTGTGCTGCAGCCTCTATAAATGATGTGGTGGAAACATTTCATTTCCAGCACCACCTCAACAGCGTGAATGCTAGCTTTTCTTCGTAACTCTATAAGTAGGTAGATCCTCACGCTCCCACATGTCATGAAGAACAATCTAACGTTACGGCTTTTTACGATGAAGCCAGAAATACAAATTGCGAAAATAAATTTGGGGGGAGTACATGAAGGATCCATTTGTTTGCCGGTGAGTCAGCCGTTTTAACGCATAGTATGGTTATCTGGGATTTTCCAAACCGGTAGTTACTGCCTCGCTTAGCTGTTTCTTCCTGACCACACTTTATTTGAAACAAACGTGCCAATTTTTTCTAATTCGGTAAGGTCGGCGCAGATATTTCCCGACTTATGCATTGAGCTTATTTCGCAGCTATTGGCTCTGTTGCCTAAAACATGACTGCTACGCATCATGCAAAAAGCCTAAAGATATGTGTGTACCTACAGGTGAAGCGCTAAAATATCAACGAGTACGGTTTAAAAATTGCTCCAAAGTACGCCGCCCACATGTGAAAATATCCTCATCGGCTGAGCGCCCATCAAATCTATACAAGCAATTCATTTGTACGTTCTTCAAGGAAAACTTCTGTTCAGTTTTCAATGTTTTCGAACCCACAGCTGCACGAAAGAAGGCGCTTTATCATTACGAACACAAATGTGTGACAGGTATAATTATGTGACTAGCTGCTGCAATAGAGAGTCCTATCCACATGAGACGTATTTCTTAAAGTGTAAGTTATGTTTTCATTCTTAATACAGGAGCAATTATTACAAACCAAAGGAAGTGTAAGTTACGCGTAAGTTATGTGTAAGTTATGCATCTAATGGCAGCATAGTGTGCTCAGTACCAAGAACAGTACGCATCGGTACTCCTATGTTTACTTGTGATTTCGTAACTTCCAGTGTTTGTCCCACCATTCTTACTGACATAAAAAGAATGTGCCCTATCTTTAAGCCAAACAACTTTCTCGGGAAGCTTATCAGTTTTGCCTAATTTGCATTTGCTTTTGGGGGCCTCCGCCACTCGCAGAGCTCGCTGGTATGAAATTTTAGGTTCAGTGGAGGGAAATGAGCAAGTGGGTGGCATAGCCATTCATTATACAGATGATTTGAGTAAAGTTTGCGTTAAAAGTGGTTTCAGCATGATTCTAACGAGCTACAAAATACGAAGCCAACGGCCGCCATTTGCATGGCATTGAGCGCTGAGCTTGAAACTACGATGCCTCTGCATGAGTCGATGCCGCAGAGAAAAGCTGATGTGACCTCTGCAGAAGGTCCCGTCATGGGTTTTTATTTTGCACATAATGTTGTCAGCATAAGAAATTTGTTTTTATAAGGACATTACAATAACTATATATTTTTCTTCATCATCTGTTCTTCGCTTCTTGTTTACATCTGCATATGCTTTGGTAATGCTTTCCCTACAAAATCGCGCTTGTGTGCGTAATGTGCGTAATTCAACCTTTGGCGCCGCCATGGTATCCTCATGGCGTGTATATTCTGCATGAAACAGGTAAGCACTAGTGCACAATAAATTGCAGTGGTGGCAGACGCATTTTTCTTACGGCGGAATGTGAAAAGGAACCATGTGCAGTGTGATGGCCAATCCGCCGAACCAGGTGTGTAGCGCTGGCCGAAGGCAGCGGGCCAGCAGGGATGAAAGAAGAGGAAGGAGCTCAGAAGTGGTCGGGCAAGACGGGCCGCATCGCCTGCTTCGGAACCAGGCATCGCGTGGCAGTGACACGCAAGCCTGTTCCGTTCTGCTTCGACTCCTCGCTGTGTCTTCTGAGGCTGTTACGTCTGCACATCGGTACCGTGAGTGGGTGTTTTGGCCAGGGCTAAAGTACTTAAAGTTGGGCCAAATTGTGGCAAACCTGTAGCGGTGGGGGATATTAGGGCTATGGCCCTAGGTTCCCCGGGGACCAGCATGGCGTCGTGGTCCGCCAGCTTGGCTGCAAGCAGCGTACCCTTAGAGGCATTCAAGCGGCACGGCGTAGAGAGCATTCCGGTAGCACTTGTCCCCGCCGGTGACGGGGTGATTCGAGCAAAAAATTCAAAACTCCTTCAAGAGCAGTTGAAACTAGTGAGCCAACATTACATGGCCATCTCGGAAGTAAGGCAATACGGCAGGGCAGGCCTTTTGTGCCGATCTAAAGACCTAGATTGTGTCGCGGACCTGCTGCGGTGCACATCGTTTGCCTCGGTTCCCGTGAACGCCTTCATTCCGGCGCACCTCGCTTGTGTGAAAGGCATTGTTCGGGACGTTGATCCCACCCAGTCTCCCGAAGAAGTACTAGATGAGTTCAAAATGGCAGGTGTGACGGCAGTCTACCGCTGTAGCAGAGTGGAGAATGGACGGCGGATCCCAACCGCGTCTGTTATCGTGACTTTTGCAGGACTAAAATGTCCCTCTGAGGTGATGGCATGGCCGCTGGTGCATAGGGTAGACCCTATGGAGCCTAGTCCACTGCAGTGCCGGAAGTGTTGGAGATTTGGCCACACATTTCGGGTATGCAAGTCCAATCTTAGGTGCAAAAAGTGTGGAGACAGTCATGATGCGCAATCCTGTCAATCAGACATCGAACTCTGCTGTCTCTGTAAGGGAGCCCACGAAGCGACGTATTCCAACTGCCCGGCCAGGTCTCATGAATGTTCCCTCTTAGAGATAATGGGAAAAAACCGCTGCTCTAGGTTTGAGGCTTCGGCTCTGTTGAAAAGTCGTACCCAGGATTATGCGGCAGCAATTCACAAACAAGTTCCGCTGCTGATGCCGCGTTTCCAGCGACCATTACTCCAGTAATTGAAAAGTCCATCACGCAGGTAATGCAGCAAGTGGTCGCTCCGCTTACTGAGACTCTTGTCACGCTGACGCATGTCACAAACCTTTTGGCGGCAAAGTTAGGTTGCTCAATACCGGATGTTCCCATTAACCACCAGGCCACATTTTCTACTTCTGAACCTCAGCTTGTAACACACTCTGAAACAGATGATGCCCAGGCTTTTACAGGCTGCTCCTCACGCCATACAGCAGATTCAGTTCCAGACTGGGGGTAGCGATGAGACAGTCGGTCCGAAGGGAGTTCAGGTCGTTAGCAATGACGAGGTTTGGAAAAGCCGCCCCGGCTGTAGACATCGACGACTCCTACGTCATGGAAGTGAATGACGTTTCCACAAATAAAATTCTCCCCACAAAACAGAAGAGGCGTATCTCCCCTATAGATGAAGCTAAGGCTGCACGTGGAAAACCAGCAAGCAAAAAGGCGTCCCCTACGTCTTCAACTAATGGCACTGATATACTGGGGGCCATTGTTGCGTCCACAGTACACGAGGCAGTATAGCATCTCTGAAGGTTGTACAGTGGAACTGCCGCTCCGTTAATTCTTCTTTGTTGATCTCAAGTGTCTAGTTGCAAATTACTGTCCTGATGTTGTCCTCCTTCAAGAGTCATGGCTTTCTAAGGACAATTTTTTTGCTTTGGGAAATTATCGGGCCTTTAGATTAGACCGCAATAGTAGAGGGGTGGGTTACTAACCTTAGTTTCTTCAAAACTTTGTCATAGAGCATTTTCGTCGTTGGAACTGATGTTACCCAGTGGCGAAGTTCTCGCGGTAGACTTGCTTCTTCCTGGGGGTCCTCCGATCTCCATCGTCAATGTTTATTTTCGGTAGGCTTCCGTAAAGTAGAGAAACTGGACAGGTTTATAGCTAGTAAATCGACAATTATTGTTGCCGGTGACTTCAATGCTCACCACGTTTTCTTGGGGCTTCGGAACGAACTCTCGTGGTCTAGAGCTCTGGCACTGGCTTCAGGAGAATGACCTTTCCTGTCATAATTCCCGGGCTGTTACATTTTTGCGTGGTGGATCTCGATCGGCCTTGGACTTGACCTTCTCCACAGGCAATGTACAAGTCGCGTCCTGGGGTACATTACCCTGCGGCTCAAGCAGTGATCATTTCCCTATTGAGTTTACGGAAGGTGTCCCTCTAACTAGAATTGAGGTCACAAAGCAAAAATTTATTAACGCTCGAGTTTTTCAGGGGGCACTGCGGGATTGCTTTACATCAATGCAGACCACTGAGTCCATTGTAGATGCTCAGCGAACGATGGAGTCTTTGCAAGCAGCAGCCAAAAACGCTGAGTTCACAGTCAATTGTACCGCACAGCAAAAGGTTTTTAACTGGTGGAACTCTGATTGCAGCCGAGATTATCGCCGTAGAAAAGCAGCTCTGAGGACTCTTCTGCACAATCACTGTCCTGTAAATTGGATAAACTATAAGTACATGGCAGCAGTGTTCAAACGTACAGTTGCGAAAGCTAAAATGGATTACATTATAAATCTCCAATGACTCTCTTTCGAACCCTAAAAATAAAGCAGCGCTCTATAAGTTCATGGCAAGCAATCGGGCGGTTCCTATCAAGAAGTTACAGTCATCAGAGGTCTTGACTTCTGCTGAAGAGGCCCGGACTCTTGAGCGCTCTGCTAGAGGTCTTGCGGTTCGCTTTTTCTTCTCGTTGTAATAACTTCCGTATTATCGGTCCTCCAGAAACGGATGATTTTATGCCAGTCTCATCTTGTGATCTGACGGAGGCCTTGTCCATCACACGTTCTGCGGCGCCGGGCTTGATGGCGTGGACTGTTGGTGCTATTAAATTTTTGGCTGAGGAATTCCAACCGGTTCTATTGAATGTGATAAATTCATCCCTCCGGTTTTGTTGGATTCCACTCAACTGGAAAGTGTCCAAGATAATTTTGCTCAAAAAAAAAAGCCAGGTCAGGGTTTCAATTTAGACAACTTAAGGCCGATTGCTCTGACCTCCAACATGATAAAATTAATAGAGCGAATACTTTTTAAACGGATGACTTCTTTCATGCAGGACAGGCAAGTACTAAGTCCTGCTCAGATTGGCTTTAGGCGCGGATGTTCTATTTGGAACGCTCATGTGGACTTAGAGGCGAGGATCCGCTTAGCACAAAAAGGGAAACTGGTGTCGGCACTAGTGACCTTAGATGCAGCTAAAGCTTATGACAGTGTCGAGCATGGTATCTTACTTGACAAACTAGCGCGTATAAACTTGCCTACATATCTTTTTGCTTGGATTAGGGAGTTTTTGGCTGATCGGGAATTCTTTTGTACAAACGGAAGGCTATCTTCAGAAAGATTTCCACAAACTAGAGGAGTGCCTCAAGGATCGGTTTTATCGCCTTTACTTTTTAACATCCTTATGAGTGACATTCCTATATTCCCAGATGTAACAACCTACGTTTATGCGGATGATATAGCGTTTTTTGCGGCCGCAGTCGACATTCATTCGCTATATGACCGTTTGCAGGCCTATTTATCTGTCTTGGAGACATGGCTTGACAGCATTTATTTAACGTTAAATGTGTCGAAGAGTGCTTTACCTTGTCTTCCCGGTTGCAGGAACAATTTCAATTTCTCTCGCTTACAAAATCAAGTCATTCCGCAGGTGGATTCGCTGAAATATCTTGGTGTTACATACACGTCTGCTCTTGATTGGAAGGCACATATTAACGCATCGGTCACAAAAGCGGAGAGAGCATTTGGTCGCATGAAAAGACTATGTGGGAAGCGAGCAGGAATGCGCCGGGACACACTTTTGCTGTTGTACCGAGCCTACGTCCGGCCAGTCATGGAGTTTGGGTGCGTCTTGTTTTGCAGTTGTCCTATCTACAAACTGCGTCCGTTATACCTGTTGGAGAGGCGCATTCTTCGATTTTGTCTTGGCCTTCCCCGGTTCGTTTCGAACCGAGTTCTGTACTTAGAGGCACGCGTTCCTGAACTTAGGGTCCGTTTTCTCTTGCTGACGGTGCAAACGTACCTCCGCATGTACGAAGCCCCCTCTGGGGCTGCCAAGCCTGTATTTATTTGTGAGCCGAGTATATTTTTTACATCCCCGTGGCCTAAACGTATCTCCCCCCAAGTGCTATTCGTTCAATCATGCCTGGATTGTATTTCTGTTAAGTTATATGAGGTCATCCCGGTATCCACAATCGAGCGAGAAACTGAGTTTTACTTTCAAAACCCCTTCCCTTCCGCTGCAAAACTTCTACCACGCTCGCTATTAGCCGCTATTTTAAATGAATATTTATCCCAGTATCCTGCTTCTTCTGTGATTTATACTGATGCATCTCAAAATGGCGAGAAAGCTGGAATTGGCATTTTTTCACAATCTTCGGACTGGAGTTATTCGCTGCGAATCCCGGATTACACACCCATTTTATGGCCGAATTTTTAGCAATAGCTCTCGCTCTATGCAAAGTACCGCAGCATGTATCAAAAATCATCATATTATCTGATTCGATGGCAGTTATATCGGCGTTAACTTCCTCTTCGGACTCTCCATTGTACCGCACACTATTATTTTTTGTTCCCAGGCACGTGAAGGAGGTACGCTTGTCTTGGGTCCCTGGCCATACGGACATCAGGGGCAACGAGCAAGCGGACCATTTAGCTAATCTCGCCGTCACAGCTCCCATTCAATTCGGAATTCCTAATCTGGCTCTATTTGCATCTGCGAGACTAAGACGATATTGGCATTTAGACGCCACCCGTTCCGATTCACTCTTATCATTTGAAGAGTTCCAACATTTAAAGTACGGGTGGAATGTTCATTTTTGTGGCTCTCGGCAATGCGAGGTGACCTTCACCGAGCTGCGTTGCAGGGTTCCAAGGCTTAATTTCTATCTGTTCAGATCGGAACTTTCGCCTACAGAACTATGTGTGCGGTGCCAGGTCCCCGAAACAATCGACCATTTTTTCCTTGACTGTCGCCGTTTCTCAACAGCTAGACAACTGTTTTTGAAGGAGCCGATTGAGCGGTTGGGGTTGACTTTATCGATAACACTTATATTGTCTATTGGCGCATCAAAGCTGGGATTTGCAAGAAGGGATATATATAATTGCATTCAAAATTTTCTCTCTGCCTCAGGTCGTTTGAATTGCTAAGCGGTGCTGATTAATGGGTAATTCGGGTTAAATTCACATCTAAGTTTCCTTTTACAGCCTCTTTCCGGAAATAAGCATTTTGAAGTCCCACGTTTTTAACCGGTTTAGCCCTGGCCAATCCCCCCTTGTGGGTACGTGCCAAAAAATTTGAGGACATCATCATCATCATCATCATCATCGACAGCAGGGGCAGGAAGAGAACGCTCGAAGCAACACGTCAGCGCAACTCTCCTGTCAAGGAAAGAAGCTCCTCTTTGGGGTTTGGCCGAGTTTTTGAGTGATTTTGTGTTTGTTTGAGTTAAGAGGCTTTGATTTTCAGCCTTGAATGGTTTTGTTTTCTGTGAGTTAGTGTATTGGTGAGGGAGATGTCTTTCAACTCCCCCGGTCAGGGTTCCTCGCCCTGGTCGGCTTTCCTCCCCATGCAGGACTTGCCTGTGGAGGCATTTCTCAACGGAGGAGTGCGGAATAATCCCCGTGGCCCTGGTTCCAACAAACGGGGGCGAAATTCGGCGCAATAATCCGCAGGGCATTCAGGTGGACCTGCGAGGGGTGACTCCGCGTTTCAGGAAGATCTCGGAGGTGAGACCGTTCGGCAGGGGTGGCATACTCGTCCGGTCGTCTGACGAGGCCTGCGTCATAGATATTCTATCTAGCCTGTACTCAGTTCTCCTCAGTGCCGGTGAGAGCGTTATTCCTCCTCACCTTGCATGCTCGAAAGGTATCGTGAGGGGAGTTAGCAAGGACTTCGAGTCCACCGGAGGTGCTGAATACTTTCGCAGCGGCGGGTGCCATTTCGGTCTTCCGGTGCAGCAGAACAGTCAACGACAGAAAGATGCCAACGGAATCCGTCATTGTGACTTTTGCGGGAATCACCTGCCCCTCGGAGATTAAGGCATGGCTTTTGCTGTTCTGGGGGGGACCCCTTCAGCCTCGGCCATTCCAATGCCACAAATGCTGGAGATACGGCAATAGCATCAAAGGCTGCAAATCGAACTCCCGGTGTGTGTCGTGGATGGAGGAGCTCATGCTGCCTCCGAGTGCCAAGCAGCTGAACCCCGATGTTGCCTTTGCCAGGGATCCGCACCCGGCTGATTACTCCAAATGTCCGACTTGTGCTCAAGAAACCAGTGTGTTGGAAATCATAAAGAAGAAAAGGTTCTCACGCGGGGAAGCTGTAGCGGCGGTCAAAGAAAGGGCGCGTGGTTGTGCTACTGTGGCCTCCCGCCAGGACTCTGTCAGCGAGCAGTCCATTTCCAGCATGATGAATGCTTCAGTAGTGAACTCCATGACTACCATTGTACAGCCACTTATTGGGTCTATGTCCGAGTGCTTGAGTCAAATGCAAGCCATGACTCAGAAAATGGCAGAGTTTTTGAAAATGTTCTCAGCGATTTCCTCCGGCTCTCAGCTTCAACCTGCAGGAATTGGCTCCATTGTAGGTGCCGCAAGTGGGAAACCACCTTCACTGAATAATGCTGACTTAGCAAAAGCAGCACCTCCCTCAGCATCGGCTCATCTAGCCCCATTGCCACCTTCGGCATCGCTGCCGAGCGGAACTCGGGTCTTCCCGCCTACTCCTCTTGTAAACATGCCATCCCCTTCTCATGAAAATGCAGCAGTCACTAATCTAGGACAATTTCCTCCGGACAAGCGGTGGGGCACTAAAGAACACGACATCATTCGAATAAAGCCAACTTGTATTTTGAGAACTGCCGCTCAGGCCGCCGAACCGCTTTGTTCTATGGCCACTACTTTCGGAACAACCAGATTTCATGCTGACGATCGCTCCATTTTATCACTGAGCCAATATACAAAAATAACCAAGCTAGCGCTGCACAACGTACTAGTAACGGCTATGCAAATCAACAGTGTAATTAAGGTGTACGCAAAAGTGCACAGGTTCGCAAAAGCTAGGCGCACCACCGCTGACGGGCCTCCACCGCTCACGGACACTCCGGCTTTTACGCACTCTCGCCTCCTACTGCGTTATCCTTTTTGTGATGGCCGCTTGTTGACAAGTCTTTTTCATCAAATGATTACTTTAAATAAGAAGCTATCACTTCAGATTCCGCTTCATAGGTCCACAGTGAACCTGCTAGTGGCAGAGTGCCGTCGCCATCCCAGACGTTCCTCGACGCTGTAAGCGTATTGAACGCTGCAAAGCTTTTTTCCCCTTGTGCCGGTTTAATCTTCGGAACTCATCGGACCCACCGGGATGGGCTGGAGACCATGTCACTAAGCAATAGCCACTGCCGGGTTCATGTCGCTTCTGTCAACACAGGACGCTATGGGACCCCCGCAGCTTTCGACTACAAGTAAGTACTACCAGGAAATCGGTTGTCCTCAGTTCAGTTCAGTTCAGTCAGTTTATTGTAATCGATAACAAAGGTACAGTGCATGGTGATTGATATTACAGAAAGGGTCCCCGAAGTGCGCACTGCTGCGGTGGGACATCTTGTAAATGAACAGTATGACAATATAACGTTCAAGCAATCGCAAACGAAGGAACTTCAAAAGAATTTATGCGATAAATTTCGTTCAGTGCAGTTGTAGAGCGCATGAAGCGTGCGACATACAGATTTCCAAAGCTCTAGCGATTAGTACACTAACGTGTCCTTTGATTATATCGAATTTCTTTTTTCTCTACACCATTTTTTTTTCTTTTATACAACTCGGCACATACCCGTGTTCGCATGGCCAAGCAAAGAGGACCATTGGGGGGAACGCACCTTGCTCGTCACCTAATGGCTGGTTCAGTAATTATCATGCACCAAGTAGTCATACATGCCTCAGCGCTTATTTTGCTGAGGTGTAGGCCAGCAAAATTCTCTAACCCCCCTTGAGCCAAAGGTTGGCATGATGTAAAAGAGTGCACGATCTGCAAATACTTAAAAGGATATAAATTATTCTACAAACAAATGCATACACCAAACGGTATTAAAGGGCGATACACATTATGCTCGCAGAGGAGTTCCCAGCGAGATCGCCACATGGAGGTCAAAAATACTATATGCAAAGCCTAAACTTTACCTCTCGCGCCGTGGGGTACTTGACGCATGTAAATAAGCTTTGTGACAAGGAACACCTAGTATATTAGCACATAGCCAAAACGAAAGTGCTCACCCCATCCACGCTTGCGAGCGCCGCTTGACAAGCGTGAGTGTTGACGACCTCTGTGGCCCAGTTCTCTAAATTTGGCGCGAAGGCAGACCGAGGTGATAAATGCAGTTTCTTAGGTTGTGTTCGCCAATAATTATATCTTAGTTTTTTCCATACGCACAACTTCTCCGGATGCGTGCGAGAACTGCTAAGTGAATATAATGTCTTCTTGAAATAGTTTTGTGAGCAAAAAATGGTCAATGTCGTCACTTCAGCATTACCATAGTTATGGTTAAAGAATAGTAGACATCACAGGATGTTAAAACTTGCTGACCATGAAAATGCTATATTAACTAGCGGGAGAACTGCCCCTTGGCGAATTCGTAAGGTGGTTGGGCCACTTTGCTCTTCGCGGCAACCAGACGGCACCCGTCTTAGCCCGAGAACTTGCCCAGCGGGGACCGCAAGAAAAGCCGGAGTGAACCTGACAACCGCTCCTCACATACGCCGTCATCACCCAACATTACCGACGAGCGAGACAACTGTATCCATTAGTCACCGATCAGGCCACGAAAAAACAGAAAGTCATGCTGAGACAAGTGCAAAGTAATACGTACGCAAACCCAACAAGACTACAACCAATCCATCCTACTTTCTATGATTCTTTATGTACCTATTGCGATGTCCCAGGCACACTCTACCATATTGTCTCAGAATGCCAACTAAACCCCGGTCTTCTCCCATCGCGCACCCACCACGCAAGCAGTGGGAGGGTTTGCTGGCCAGATCCTACACTGAAACGCAGCTTTAGCTAGCGGAAAACGCGAAGACAGCCGACCGTGCCAACGGAGTCTTGGACTGAAGACCCCGACAACAAATATGCGCACTTTACTGTCATAAAGTTTCTCGCTCTCTTTCTCTCTGTCTGTCTTGTGTTGCGCGACATGTGTTGCAAATCAACTATGGTTCTACTTTGGTGAAGTGTTTTGCTTATTTATGCAGAACTTCATGCGTCGGACAACATCGGAGTTATGGTGCGTTCATCGATAACTTAGTAATACGTTCAAGATGCCTTTCCTACGTTGACGAATTGCAGAAATAGATTTGAACTGCGCGGCGATTATTTGATTGATTGATTGATTGATTGATTGATTGATTGATTGATTGATTGATTGATTGATTGATTGATTGATTGATTGATTGATTGATTGATTGATTGATTGATTGATTGATTGATTGGTTTTAGGGTTTAACTGCCGATGCAACGGAGGCAATGAGGCACGCCGTAGTGGAGGGCTCCGGATTAATTATGACCACCTGGAGATCTTCAACTTGTGCGACAATCTCGTACACACGGGCGTTTTTACTTTTCGCCTCCATCATAAATGCGGTTGCCGCGACTGGGAATCGATCCCACGACCTCATGCTCAGCAGCTCAACGCCTTAGCCACTGAGGCACCGCGGCGGGTCCGCGGGGCGTTTGCCAAAGTGGAAATGATGGAAGTTTTTTTGCTTCCGAATAATGGAAAAGAGTCAAATTCATGTAAGTTTTTTATTCCCCCGGAATGGAATTGGAAGGAAATGGAGATGCTCATTCGCAACACTTGCAAGTGCTATAGCGCTCAAATGGGCTCTCTGATGGCGGCTGTGTGGCATGCGGTATGTGCGGAAGGGCGGTCCGTTCGTGCCAGCACAAGGCACGCTGCCCAAGCAGTCTGGTTAAAATGTTGAAACAATACATGTCAAGAAGTCTCCACTTTCTCATTCCTTGCTCGGCAGCTTTCCCAAGGATAACAACTTGCGCTCTTTGGTTTTCCCTCCAATCGTCAACGCGCCACCCGTGACATTTTTCGCGCTAAGGGTTGGTGGAAGAGGGAAGGGGGGCAAGAACTGTAGACAGAATTTGGAAAAAAAAGCATTGCGTGAAGTCCCGTTTACACTCTCTCTCTCCAACTAACACGACCTAGCCATGCTTATGCGCAATGCCCCTGCGTTTTTGCAGCGTGGAGGCGACTTGTTGGTTTCCCATTGCTGTGTGCTACGATATAGGTTACACGGTACACAAAATTAAAGAGAACACACCAACCTAGGGGACAGAAAAACGCAACTATGAACTTATTTACTACAAGTACAATATTGGCATGGACATCATGAGGAACAAGAAGACGTCCCAATACGAAGCTTCAAGAACATCGCTACATATGCCAGCTAACGGTCCCCTCGTGAAACCGTTCACTGCACTGCATAATTATCAGTGCTTCCCAGCGTTTCTAAACAACACGCGAAATTTCTGAAGTGTTTCGTATATCAATCGGGCAGAGCGCAAGCGCGGGCTCATGCTCAATCACCCTGACCTCATCTGAAATAAGTTTTATAAAAAAAGCACCATATAGCGAATCGACAAAAGGAAAGAAATCCCATCATGCAAGGAATAAACTGCAACACAAAAATTAAACAAAGGAAAAGTGCTTTTATCAGCTAACGATGTTTGTCGCCGGTATCCTGCGAGTACAGAACTAATACAGAAGAAAACGTAGGTCCTAATACCTACAAGAAAGATACCTTCTCGGGTCAATACGCCCTTTCAATAGGTACAGTGGAATACCGTCATAAAACCGTACTCGCTATTGTTGTAACAAAGGTACAGAACAACCACCATTGCATCCAGTAACCTTCGTAGAAAAAATCCAGCAGTGGGTGTTGGAGGCGGCAATAGTTGAGGCAGAAATAGCTGTTGCACTGACTCGAATTTCCACGCGCATCCCCAATTATCTTGGATTCTGAAAGCGTGATTCAAAATTTTTCCTGTGCAGCATTTTGTCTAAGGCACAAAGCATTACCCACAAGAATTGTTCCCTCATCCCAGAACACATACTCTGGACGGTGGTCTAGCCGTACCGGAAGGGGACGAAACCGTACACTATCATTCTCGAAGTCATACCGTGTGAGCTGGAGTGGCGTCCTGTCCATCCAACAGTGCAAGTTTAGCCACAGACCGCCGCATGCACCTACTTCATCCATCGCAAGACCCATCCATGAACTGCCACCTCTGCACAGCCCAAGCCACCATATCCCACATAACGTGGACATGACCCCAAAATTTGTATTCTCAAATCAGCATGGCTGAGCATCTCACGGCCGTGATATACAGACCGCCCAGGTAGCAAGGGCGGCTTGTCCTTGCTGGCCTAATACGAACAAAAACGGAATTGTCCCACCGAAGGCAAGTTTAGTTTAAAGGGGCCATGAAGACAAAATAGAAGTTTGTATTATTGGGAAGATTGCTTTCTCCTGATAAAAATAATAACGATTTTATCGCAAACTTCGGAAAAATAACGCAGCTATTAAAGAAAACGTGTGCAACTGTAGCAAATCGCTTAGCAGTTTCTGGCAACTGTTCTATGACGTCACAGAATCTTGTTTCGACGATTGACGGCGGTCAAACTAATCAATCGCCAGCACACATGGCTGGATGATTGTAGTGGGACCGCCACTTCTGTTTCATCGAATCACTTTTTTTTTTGCGACAGTATGCCCGTTGGCATAAATACTATGCTACAAGTATAGGCTAACTCCCGTTTCGCGAAGAAACGCAAGAAGGGAGCGGTGGTAGGGTCCGCATATCCACCGATGGAGGTCAGATGGTCTGCCAGGGTGGAGGCCTGTGCCTCGAAAGTGTCGTGTTCTGGCCGCTTGCAATGAAAGGCACGTCCACAGCATGCTAACGCGCACCTACCCCACTAAAAACTGTGTTTTTTGTGCTGCCCCATATCACGTCACTCGCGCCGGTAAAACGTCACTGTGTCGGGAAATTTGGAAGTTCTTCAGTGTTTCTTGCGTTTTTGTCGGTTAAAAACGTCTTTTGTGACAGGAATAAGCTGAGTGAGGTACTGAAGCTTAGCTCTTTAGAGTTACACAAAGTTGTATTTTTTCTTCGTGGACCTTTAAAGAAGTTCATTTTCTGTCTCAAAATTAGTTTTCAACAGAAAATTTTCGGAAGAACAGATTCTTGTGAAATTTATTTCAATAATCTGAATTGATCGGCGTGCGGTCCTCTCAATCGAACATGATTCCGACTGCAGGAGGTGTCACACAAAAGTTTCCGGTTTTTGCCCACGGTTTTTTCTCGTTACGATCTTCCATCCACCTTTGTCCTGTAAATGAGAAAAGTTTTCACTTCCTTACGCTGGCAGGTTTACAAGTTATTATTAGGCACGTAAAAGCATTTTTGAACGAGCTAGGGAAAGAAAAGACACATGGTATTACAAATTTGTTTGTATTCGTGAACTAAAGCCTACTGCACCGTAGGTTGTATTACCGTACTCTCTTCATGCCGGACTTGAGGGAGACATAAATGAGAGAAAAGTATGAATTTTGTATCTTCATGGACCTAAGCTTAACCAGTGCTTCGAAGCGCGCCATAGTGGTCAGGTGGGTAAAAAAAGACGCCGCTTGGGGATACATAAATAGTCTCTCTACAACCAACAAGCTTTATACTACACATCCCCTGATCCCGAATGCTGTTTATTGAGGGGAATCCACCTGAGTTATTGAAGAAGTTTTTATTATAAGGACGTTGACCTCTTGTACGCAGAAAATCCTTTCAAATATGGTGCATTTTAGTTAACGAGCCACGCAATAGCAACAAACCTGCCTTTTCCTTTGCCCTCGCCAGCCACCTTACTCCTGCCCCTCAAACCCAACTACTGCTGTGGCGTCCCGGACCATACCGTTCTCTTAGGTGCTGCATTAGAAAGCCTTGTTATCCTAACGAGCCAGACAAATAGCGTATAATGCTTTTTTCGAAAATTATATGAATCTTAACGCTTTTTAATATACCTGCCAAATAACCCACACAATACGCCTTCCCACGCGGCAAATACTGGGTGTGCGCCCCACGACCCCTTTTTGTAACTACCGTTCGACTGATTGAAAATTGACAGCAACAGCCATCTTAGCCTCTACTGGTGCATTTTTATTACCACAAACTGGAAATCACATCGTCCTAATAATATTTGCACGAAACGTTTATATATGTGCTGGAAAAATAAAATAAAATTGCATTTTTCTAGCGGCTACCTTTTGGTAATTATTTTTCTTTCCTTTGTTACTGCTCTACCTTTATCAATCATTGTGTTCCCCATTTCAGTGAATGCGCAGAAGGATGAGCAAAATAGCTGCATCTGGTAGCTTAATGAAGCCTCAGCCACTTTTACAGTAAGTGACTGGGTTCAGACTCACATTCTATGTAACTGGAGAAAAGGATGAGGCTCGCTTGGAAATTTTGAGTTTTATTATTGGTGCTGTATCATCCAATCTTTTACTTCTGGCTGCTCACTGGGCTTTCAAATCCCCAGGGTTGTCTCTCTGACATGCAGGTAAAGTATTTGCTTTCAGGCTTTAAAAGTACGTGATTAATTTGGAAACCACGAGAAAAACAACCACTCGCTATTAAAAAAGTCTACGACTGCAGGGTGTAGCTGCCGGTTTTTTTTCGCATGAAAATGTGGTTGGGTCTCCTTCTGATGGAGTGATCGTGTGCATCTTCCGACGCACGCATTTTCCCTCATTTCGTCATGGTCTTACAAAACTGTTCAGATTAATTTCCCCCAAAATTTTATACATTACGTCGCAGTTCTCTAGAACAAGTAGAACTTCTCACAGTTCAGATGCCAGTATTATTGAATTCAGCCTGTAGTAAACGTAACAAATGCAGTGCAGACAATTCTTCTAGGTACTTAAGTCAACTTACGTAGTTGAAGCATTGTGGCTTCTCCTCGTGACATTTTTCAAAAGCTTTACGCTTCTATGTTGTGCCCACGTCTTTTTGTTGTTGATTTGTTATTTTGGCGCCAGTTACCTCTAAAAGCAGAATAACGACGCTTCACAACGCGGCTTCACCAGAATAAGTTTCACCATATTTGGTGTGCGGCTTTTCAATTAGGTGCCGTCAAGTCCACCGGTCGCGTGATCTCCCGTATTTGCAACACACACTTGACAAACTCTTTCTCTGGCTCTGGCAACCTGCTTAGGTAATGCGGTAGAAGCGCAATCGGCCTCTACAATAAAGAAACAAGTTTAATTCCCATACAAAGTCGTCTGTCTTTCTTATCTTTTATACAACGCTTAATTTTTTACTGGACAACGACAATGCCAGGTATTTTCTCACTTGCGCACGTTAGACTGGGACCTTAAAACCATGAGGTCTTTAGCCACGTACACTGCAGGGAAGTTCTGCGATATACTCGACGTTACAGAACTTCTGCCACGGTTACCTGTGCTTTATTTTGTAAGAGCATGTGTACATGTCTTCTTTTCAGAATTTTCAATTTTTAAACGGAAGCCAAACACTTGGGATGTGTAGCGGGACGTATTGTTAACAATGGGCGGAACAATGTAATTTCTGGTACTGGTAATGGTACTGGTTCGTTGCTGGTAATAGTGCTGGGATAAGTGAAATTGAACCCCGCCTGTGCTAGTTGTTATGGACGCGAGAAATCAGAATATTCGTGAGGGGAAATTTAAACCCGACAAACATGGCCTAGTAGCCTAAATGTATTCGGAGTGTTTTACAATAACCTGCATCGTAGCGAAGTTATAGCTTGTCAGCTTAAAACTGCAATTTTATAAAACAATTGTTTAAATAGCAGAGTGGTAGAGCGATGGTTCCAGGTTATCTATTTGTTTTAATAGGGAACTAATTGTTAGCTGATATTGGTGGGCCGATCATTGAACAGCCTGCGCATTGCAAAGAGCAAATTACGCAAAATGATCGGTAAACACCTAATCGATAGCGTGGAAAATGGCCTGATGAAATGTTAAAATCTTGCCACAAGAGCGGTATTCCCAAGCCTGCCTGGAAGATAACAGCGAACAAGGAACACACAGGGATATTGCTGAGAATCTACATGCAACAGAACATTTGCTCACCTTCCTTGCATAATTTTTTTCTTTTTAAGATCAATATAGATACTTTCCTTCAGTACGTTAGGCTTCTTAGGTGCGTTTGCTCCATGAGTCCAAATGTTTTTATCGAAGCACCATGTAAAAACCACATTTCTAACAAACCATCAAAAAAAGGAACCGATCCGAAGCAAGCCCACCAGGTTTATTTTCCTAAGCTTTCCCCTACACCGCTTAATATTGCCGCGAACCATACATTGGGTTTGCTTATTTGTGTTTTGCTTTTACCGCCCGGCTGCGCCGGTCTGCGTTATCTCTGCGCCAAGGGAAGCGCGTGTTCCATTCTTTCTTTCTGTGCCGCATGCGTTATCTGTTGTGATGGGGAGAGCGTTCCGATCTAACGTGAACGGCCCAGAATTATCTTCTTGGATCTACTATGTTCTCTATGCGAATCGACGTTTCGAGAACCACGCGCGCCGAAAGATAAAAGGCCTGCAGTGCGGACGCCGGGGCATTCGATTCGACGACACTCGCCTGTGCAAGTCACTTCGTTGACCGCTGCTTCGCCGCCTCTGTATTCTTTTGAGTTGTTAGGGGAGCACAAGTTCGCTCCAATAAACTTGTTTCTCCTTCAACACAACTGCATCGTCCTTGGCTTCGTGACATCTGGTGGAGGTGCGGGGTACGCACCCTTCATGCCCACTACAACCTCGAAAAGCCGCCAAGCCAGTCCAACAAGAGCCAGCCCCCGCCTGCAAGATTTACCACCCGAGTTCGGTTTGATGCCAGAAGGGCCCAAGAGAAGGAACGCTGCAACCAACACCATGGTACAAGAAACAACGTCGCCAATCATGCTGCAGCAGCCCCGGGAACCACCATCGTTCCGGGGAGCCCCCACTGAAGACCCAGAGGAATGGTTGGAGAAGCTGGAGCGCGTGCGGATCTTCAACAGGTGGGACGATGAAGAACCTTCCGGCATGTTTTCTTTTACTTGGAGGATGCAGCTCGAACTTGGTTTGAAAACCACGAGAGTGCCTTGACCGACTGGACGCAATTCAAAAGCGAGTTTCTTAAGACCTTCACGACCGTGGTGAGAAAAGAACGAGCTGCGATTTTACTGGAAACTCGAACGCAACACCCGAACGAAGGAGTCGTAATCTTCGTCGAGGAAATGAAGCGACTTTTCCGCCGTGCGGACCCAGGAATGACGGAGGAAAAGAAACTACGGTTTCTGATGCGAGGTGTGAAGCAGGAGCTCTTCGCGTGCCTAGTTCGCAACCCCCCCAAGACCGTGTCCGAATTCGCGTCTGAGGCCGCCGCGATGGAGAAGACGCTCGAAATCCGAACGAGGCAGTACGACCGCCCAATCAATGCGCTGGTTTCGGAGACGATTGGTGCCAGCGCTATTAACTACCCGACTCCATTCGCGACACTATCCGCGCAGTGGTAAGGGAGGAGCTGCGGAAACTTTTCCCGATGACGACACCACAACCTCAAGTCACTTCACTGACCGACGTGATCCGGGAAGAAGTACAGCAGGCTTTGGGAACTTCTGTGCCGTCCGAAGCACCCCGCGAGCCCGAGGCTATGACCTACTCTGCGGCTGTAAGCTTATAATATCTGTTTTGATAAGCGCAAAATGCCCGCCTTTGTTTCTATATAAATTTGTAGAATATCAAACTAGCTCACTTTCCAATCCCACTCCTCATTGAAGACATCACCTACAGAGAATAAAGACATCACTTTTTATTTTCTGAAAACGAACGGGTTGATATTTTTGATCAACACAACTGATCAACACAACCACGGTATATTTCGACACTGAGGGGGAACGGTTAGTTTGGTATGTAATATAATATTGTTCTTCATCTTGTACCCTACCCTCATGTGTGCCCTATAATGTGACCAGCAGTTCGTATTAACTAAAAAAACTTAGCATTACTTAACAAAACTTGGCAAAAAAACTTAGCAAAATAATTAGCATTACTATGTCTTCTGTTTCACACCGTTTTGTTAGTGGCTTCTACAATGATATCCCTACAACGACAGAAAATACAGGTAGTCATCATCACAACCATCATTACTTATCTGTGTTAATTTATTTGCTGTCGGTTTGCAACTGCGACAGTCCAGTCAGTGTATTTTTAAGTACGGTACACTTTTGAGCTGGGTAACAGGGCTCAACAAAAAAGAGTTCTACTTTTCCGGTTACCTGTCAATAACGTTGTTGGAAGAGTTAGGGGGCTGTATCATTGTCTTCACTGGACTGAGCAAGTTTTCGGGTGCAAGTGCTGCAAGCAAGGAAAGACTGTGGAAAAAAATCCTCCAACTCAATGAACAAGTAGAGCTATGCGGAATTTACACGAAAATCTCTAATACTAGCTCACTATTTTCAAAAAACGCCTCGTAGAGAACTAAATCACATAATGTCAAGATTTGGGGAAAATATTTGCTTTTTGTGACCTCGGTCTGCCGCGTGTATATACTGATCATGTCTTGCTGCCATAAAAAAACCACAGATAATACAAACACCATAAAGGAACACAAAGCTAAGCACATAAAAGATATCCTGACCCAAGCATAAGTAGGGCTCGCACAAGCTTCGGGAATACAAGCCATGGAGTTATGTCAATGAATTTATTCTTAGTGCTGCTGCGCGTGTGCTGCCGAGTGTCGCATGGCTGTTTCACGAGCACCACAAGATGGAGGCCAGCTTGGACATCTAGTGGATCGGCGTGGGGTCTGCGTCCAGTGACGTGCACAAGACCATTAAAATGTCTAGGATAGTATATGCTTGACAATATAGCATCATGTTGGTCTATCTCCGGTTCAAAGAAAGCCGCCTACGCCAGCTGACGCCATGTTGTAAAATTGCCTGCTTGTCTGAGTTCATTCGTGCTGCTGCCTCGTGTATAGTTTACTAGGTGGTGACGTCATTATGTTCTGCGCTTTCCACCAGAAGTTTCTGATGTAACAGCAGTTTTTGCATACCATGAAAAAGTATTTATTTTTATTTATGGTAAAAATATTGCGGCTGTGGTTTTTTCTCGGTTTCACGATAATGTATTAGATAGTAGGGAAACTCCTCCCTAGAGTCATGATTATCAACGTCACTGGCAATGGCCGAATTATTGCGAGATCTAGTTGCGCTGGAAGACTTACACACATTATTTGTAAATGCCGCAGTTACAGCCTTTTTCACTTGAACTCACAATGCACACATTTTTGAGGAAGGAAGCTTTTGAATTTTCTGTATTTTGTGTGAAACAAAACGATCGACGAAGTTTTTAAATTAAATTTTGACTTTACACAGGCCAGCTGGCATCGACTTTTGCTTACACTGGTTAAACAGTCTTTTATTTTTGAAATCAGCAAGAAATTATAGATACAAATTTAGGCACCTACACACAACCTGTTGGTATAAAAATAGGTTTGTGAAACATTTGCAGAGTTTGTTGGAAGCATATATAATTTTCTTACAGTGTTCTGGTGTATTCAATGCCTTAAAAAGGTGTAGTTATTTTAAATTGTTTCAGACTACAGTGCTTTTATTTTACGTTACAATTGCTTTTATCAGCTATTTCAGATGCTAAACTACACAAAACATAAGAATTCCGAAGATAAACCCAAATTTTAGGAGCAGTCGTCATAGGGCTTGTTTTTTATCTGTAGCTTCAAGGCCTGTAGAAACATGCCACCCGTCCCACAGCAGATGAGGAAATTCATCAATGGGGGAGGATTTCAGTGTAAGGGTTTGCTGCGAAAAAGATTTCTGGCATTTATAGTTGTAACAAAGTTCCTTGGAAGAACATTCGAATAACCTATCGGGTATTTGCAAACGTGTTAAGAGACTCTTTACTGCCTATTTATTCAGTATTGGTGAGGAGCTGCGAGTGACGAATGTAGCCGAAATTGGGATCCATCAGCTGCAAAGCACTTTTTTCACTTATTACAAAGCACAACAGTACATTTTAAAATCAACGAAACAAGAAAGTTTCACTCACTGCACTTCGAATGCCATACCGGTCTTCCCGCTTTTACGAATTCCAATCAAAACGCCACCAATAAAGCCATCAATGGTAACGTGGGCATCGGATCCCTCCAAAAAAAAAATTCCACTACGGCTGCTATGACACGGCATTTGTACAGTCTAACAAGTCTGAGTAAGGCCAATTTCTCACTAAGCTGCAGAACGAGCAATCAAAGCGGCCTAGTGCACACATTTGGCGAATAACGTTGCAGAGCTTTCAATTTAAAGAAAATGGCCATCATCGCCAGCACATTCCACAAGAGAAAACACAAGTTACGCGTGGTGTGACGTCCCTGCGCACACGCACTTCCTTTAGTCTAGTTATTTGTTGGGCTTCGTCATTAGCGAAATTTTACACTTGGTCACTTCAAGTGGTCATTGTGGAGTGCTGTGAAAAATGATGACCTAAGGACACTCCCAGTCTAGTCACGCTAGTGGGACAAAGTTGGGAGCGGCTTTTTGCGATACCACCAGGGTGATTCAAACTACTTTCTTTGAAAGCATATTCAATACAGCATCATTGTCCTCAGTAACACCCAGGAAGTTTAAATCCTGAGAATAGTGGCCTTAACGAAATCTCATATTGAATTAAGCTTTCCCTTTTCACGATTTCAAAAAAAAACAGAATTTATCGCACCTAAATTACTGTCCTTTCATTTCTCTCTTTTGGTAAGTCTGTTCTACATGCGGCGTGCTAAAAGCTAATGATAGCTGTTCTGTGTTCGGCGGAGCTAGAAGCCCTCTCGATAAAATTACGCGCGGAAGTTTTTTTTGCACTGCTTCAGAAACAGACCTAAAAAAGGCTGACTGCGCGCAACGTACTTACCTCCATTTCAAAGATCTTCGCTTGGAAAGAGGCGCGCATGTCATTCATCATGTCAAATAACTGAAAACAATATTCAGCATTACACATACGCCAACATCGAGTAGTTTTATCAGTTTTTTTTTTCAATTATCTACAGCAAATGTCGAAATTGTGAGACAGGTTTTGAAATGGCAGTACGAAAGCTGTAAAACTGCATTTAAAGATAATATAAAAACTGTTCTGAAGTGGCAATAATCGAAGAATTACTTAATCCACCCTACTATGCAAACCCTCTTTAGAGTCAGCTGGAGTGCAGCCCCCCTCCTTTGCTAGCAATACTTTTCGGAGGCGCCATTTAGGAACTCTTACGTCCTCTCCCTTGTCTTTCTTCACTCCTCCTGCCTCCCTCTAGTCCTAGTCCTCGATTTCGAGCAGTTTTCCTTTTTGTTAAATCAAAGTTACAATTCCTTGGGGTCTTTTTAATATTTTCAGTAACACCACGTAAGCTTATAAAACACATATAATGGGGCAATATGAATTGGCCCTTCCAACTGCACACAAAAGAATTGCTGCAAAGACCTTTTATGAGGATGAAATGTTCTTGGCGCTTTGAAATTACTAGTGCCTTGTAATGATTGTCAGCCTAATAAATCTCGCTGTCCCAAGAGGCCGCATATACGCAGCCCTACCATATTCGGCTTCAGTACAACGAAACATTTTTTGTGAGGAAGTCATTATCATGAGTAGAAAGTGTCATAAAGTATGTTGACCCAAGGGACCTTTATGAAAGCCTTTTTCTAGCAGATGAAAATTATATACACGAAATGTTGCCGACTCAGGGCTAGTTGTTCACGTTGTGCCGACGTAAAATTTAAAAGCGTTTCTGTAGCGACTTTATGGAGAACATCACAAACAATAAAAAGTGGCCAGGGAAGATGACACTACTAAGAAGGAGCACGCAACCCAGGGGCAAACGGCGGCGAAGGTAGATATTTCTGCCAATAAAATTCAGTGCTTTAAATGCAAAATCGGGGCACAGCTTGTTTACATAAGCAGAAATTAATAAAGGACACGGTTCACGATTTTCAAAAAAACTATTGTCCCGATCAGCGTTGGTGGGAAAACTGAGAAATTTAGAACTAAGAAATATAACATAGTTTAAATGGTGCTACTTATGCACATTCTTGAGTAATAAGTTGCTAATCTCTTTTTGTCTACCTTAATGGTACGTTTTGTTGGGATGATCCCACACTCAGCAACACCAAGGAGCACATTTTCGGTTCAATGAAGTGTCGATCCCTGTGCTGCGGGAGGAATGAAATAGATTTTCTGAATGTATAAAACAACTAAAGCAGACCAATTCACCTATACGACATTTGGTTGAACTCTTTCACATTTTTTGTCTTCGTCATAACCGAAAGTACAAAGCACCAGCGTACTCGGCGAATATACAGATGCTTCACGTGAGCTGGAAAACGTTCCCCGTATCTGCTTCCTGCGAGCAAAGTACTTCCAAATATCGAAGCCAGTTTTTTACCCTACAGCGCAACTCCCCTTTTCTATTTAATCTCCTTCTATTCCCGACCTTTCTCTCCGGATTCCTCTCTCACCTTTTTTCGGTCTTCGTCGTTGATAGCGACAACCTGCTTGCAGGTAGTCACATTGTTCCTAAAAACAGAATAAAAGAAGGTCTGTGGCAGCTGAAAACCGCGGTAGCTATCATTTTATATTGCGTCGTTGTTTTTACCTTCAATTCCGAAATATTTTTTTCTGCTGTCGCGATGCGGGTTTCACACCGAATTTGCACCTGTAAAGAGAAGAAAACAATTTATTGCTGTTTGCATACCTAGCAATTGCAAATTCCAGAGCGCTTGAGTACCCAATGTGGCAGTGCCCTTTGCGGGTTTGCTGGCGTTTATGGTTTGCTGGCGTTTATGGTAAGTCCTTAACATCATTCCCGAACCATGAAAATTCGGCATCCCAATGGTAAGGAGGCTCGCAAGGTCGCTTTAGTTCTGTTAACGTTGGAAACTTATTTTGTTTATTTCTAATACTTATACCCTTGCGTGCTGTTCCAGTCATAAAAAATGGCTACCTGCAGAACTTTCTTTCCAGTTCCCTTTAACAAAACGATGCTTGCGACAAACTCATAATGAGATTATCGGTTAATGAATCAGTTTTCTGTGCGTTGGTAATTCCACTTACGTCGAAGCTGTTCCAGTAGACAACGGTATCATTTGGCACATAGGTAATTACAGCCTGAAATGACCTGTAACGTAGGGACACTTTTCCTATGGGGTGCAAGTACCGTCTAGACTCGAATTCAAATTTTGAGTTATACCAATGGTAGAAGTTGAACCTGACATTTTCCCTTGATGTTGAAAGGGCGGAGGAACCCTCACGAGGAAATAAGGCAGGTACAGACCATTCTGATTGGTAATCAGTAAGCGTCAACTATTCAGGTATTTATTCTAAATACGTTCTATTTGATACAAAAAATCGACTCGATGCGGATCCCACACTATACCGGCGTACTACACTCTCGGCCGTGTGACTTATTTTTACCCATGAGGATTTGCCTCGGATGTAGCATATTTCAACATTGACTATCACAATCAAAATTTCAGTAGAACTGTCTTACGAAGGCTAGCAATGAGTTATGTTTGTTAAGTATTAAAGTTTGCGTGATTTTGACCACCTATTACTTAAGAACATTCTTGAAGTAGGGTGATTGAACATTTATTTATTTATTGATTGGCCCAAGCCTCTGAAGACATTCTACGCTCCAATCCTGAACAAAACATCCTAATCATGAGTACGCCTGGTGCTTGCTGGAGCGGGAAAATATGCAAAGATCTCCGAGGTGAGAATAGGAGAAGCCCAGTACGCTGCTGTGGCTTATACCACGTCACTCGATGATTCAGTAAAAGGAGACATCCATAACGTACAAAGCTACGACTCGACAGAAGACATAGCGAGAAGCCTAATCTACTCGAGGAACCCCAGCAGCGTTGCACGCCAGAAGAATGGTGAAGACGAACTCGGTGATTATAGCATTTGCGGGTGCAAAAGGGCCGTGCGGGTACAAGGGCCATACCAAATAATATTATCTTGATAATGACAATATCATCTGTATCTACAGATTGCTACGGGTTCCAATCGAAGTTATTTGGCGCGAGTAACTTCTAGGTGCAAATAATGAGTTGAACGAGCTGTTTATACAAATCTGCACTGCCGAAATTTTCATCGCCCTGAACCTATTCCATGTGAGGCTAAAACAAAGATCTATGGGGCCTGAAATTCGTTTTGAGGGTATGGGCACTGCTGGGTACGGCTCGGGCACCCGATAGTACTCTGTGTAACATTTACACTAAATAGAATCAGGCCATTTTTGTTGCTATCATAATGAACTTTTCCGCTGAGTTTCAAGCTGAGATGCTAATGCTTTGGGTAGAAAATTTTATCTTTTAAAATAGGCGCTCCGCTTATACTCTATGACTGCGGGCTCAGCTGCACATGACTTCTAGGCAGCGTCTCTGCCTCGAATACATTAAAAGATAGGCGAAGGGTAATGCTAGTAATGTTGTGGTGGCAGCCGTACGCTATAAAAGTAAAGCATTATACGCCTTCATTAAATGGGATCACAATAAAAAACTAGCGCCCTTCCACTCTTCGAAAAAGGATGCCTTGCAAAGCTGGACGCAGTCCACGGAATAAACAAAAAAAATACGTTCATCGTAATTTGCGATAAAGCATTCGTCCTACCTAATTAGCTGAATGGACATCTGAAGGATTCAAGCTTTGTTCTTGTAGATAAACATATAACTGGCTGTGTCCCTCCCCCGTCGTAAGCGTCTTACTGTTCGTGTAAGGCCTGAGTGAGGCTCTTGCCGCAAGTCCCGTAATAACTTTAAAGAATGACGTCATTTCACGCCTTAGGCAACCCAACTGATTGACATGGCATTTCTTTACGCCCACAGATCACGATACGGCTTTTGTGTCGGTTGTGTGAACAAAGCATAACACACAAACCCAATCCGCTCTACCACTGAGACTCCGGACAGGTCCCTTCGGGAGTATAACATACGTGTCTAAACCTCCCACCCAAAGAACACACACGCCATCCTTCAGTACCGGCATGAAACCTTTACCTGCACGTGTGTGCCCTTCCCCTCCCTCTAACTATTCTACACTTCAAACCTACGCACGCATAAACCGGCAACCGGTCACATGGGCGTGTATAGAAGGGACACACGCGGTAGAAAATATCCCCTGAAAGCCCTCTGAAGAAGTTATATTGGCTCATCCCGGTGTTCCAAGCCGGCAACGTGTTGTTCACCCGGGAGGAATTCGCCGCTAATCGATGAGCTGAACTTGAGGTGGGAATGACGGTGCCAGTAGCTTTGCGTTGTTTTTGCGCCCATTCGCGCTGGTGTTCTGGCCAACGCTTCAACTCTTGCTCTTCTTCATCCAATCGAACTGCATGCATTCTCCCATAACGATTTAAAACCTAGACGCCCTTGACCTCTATTGTATCTTAGCAACATGTGCCTGGCCGTTTTTTTTTCTCGTGTGCTTAATACTGCTTGCGTGGATGTCTGTAAAACACATCAACCCCCACCAGAACATCTCAAATAGGGAGGACAGTGGACTAACCGCATGAAGCCATGCAACTTCGATATCTCAATCTCTCAACAGCACAACCAGCATTTCATCGGTAGCGGCATAGATGCTAGGTGTGCGTCCACTCCCCCTTTTTTGTACCCGAAAATCGTCTTCGCATAAACAGGCAACCGATGATGGCGCATACTTAGGCGTGAAAAACACCGGCGAAAATGTCGCTGGGAAGGCCTTCCAAGCTGAAAATAATGGTCTTATACCGGCGTTCAAACTGGGGAAGATTCTCTTCTACTTGGAGGGCTTTGCAGCTACTTGGCGAAGTAGATTTTGAGCGGATACAGCGACGGCGGGTTTTGGTCGTTTGATGGGCTGCCCTTTGGCAGCCGTTACCTGGGCTTTGTGGGAGCGGCTTCTGTATATGCCCGCGTAACCAAGTGAGCAAACGCAGCAGCGATGAAATAAAGAAAACAGAGAAGAGTGTCTAGCGAAGGATGAGGTGGACTACGACACGTGCGGCTACGGCGTCATGCCTTTCACTACCCTTCCCTGACACGTCTCATGCGTCATCGCCAAGGAGCGCCTTCTGTCTGACACTTTCTCCATACGCTGTTCTATTATCCGCTAATCCAAACCACGTAATGTTTGTGCGGGAGGTTCAAGCATGATATGCTACAAATGCTCACTGCTGCCTTGTGCGGGGCCAAGCCGAACCTGGCTACATTTGCGTGGGAGGTTCAAACAGTATTTGAAACATGCTGGCCGCCGGCGGCGGCGCACTTCGAGGTGGCAGGAGAGTGCCGCACGGTGCCGTGCGTTCACTGATCACCCGAACACTTCTTGCGACGCAGCAAAAATGCGCCGTGACCGAGAAGACTCCAGCTGACGGTGAGCACAAAGTTTTTATTAGGGAGTGTAGTAATGGTCAGTGTATTTTTTACACCCGTCGTTGCTTCTGTTTATTATTCGCTGTCATCTGATAACCTCACTACCGCCGTTAGCTGCCGACTGCGCAACTTTTCAAAGGGCCATCGGCGGAGGCGAAGGGGGAAATACTTGTGAAATAGTTGTCAGCGGGGGTGAATAGGAGCCCTGGAGTGGCGCCAAGTAACTCGATGACACAGCAAGGAAAACTGGGGGTTAGACATGTACTGTTTTGCGTTAAAAGCAAAATCGCGCCATGCGGTAACAATTCAGCATTATTTATTTGACGTCTAGTAACCCCACCCTAGTTTTCCCCTAAAACAAAATATCTGGCGCAATGTCGCGAAAATACTAGCACTAGTTTTTATTTGAAATTATTCCGCCATAACGCAGCCACGGCGGAGTGATAAAGGTGCTGAGACCAAGAATTTTTAGCTAAGGCCCACCATCCTTCTTAATTGGTTATGTCTTTAACTACTCCTTTATGTTTACACAGACTTTTATTTTTTTATGGGGGGGAGCATTCACCGCGCCTCTCATGAAGGCAAGAAGCGAAAGAAATTACAAATACAATTGTTGCAATTACCATGAAACTGACTTTTTCTGTAACCTCAGCTATAAAAATAACGAGTCTATACAAGAGTAAGCACGGACATAATTTTTCATTCGGAGAGACATATTCCTACGGTAACAGTAGCTGCACCTTTTACAAAGAAAGAATTGATTTATATAGTGGATCAGTACGAAAATGATAGGGATATGCTAAAAGTAAGTAGAATTCATTTTGCACACACTGTAGAAAAAGAGGATGAAGTAATACGAGAGAAAGATCCCCCCTCCCCAGTGGGTACACGCCAATAAGTTTTGGTACCAACCAACTAATCAAGAAGGAGCAGCTTTGAACGGTGGCCTCCGGTCTCTATCTTGTCTTCCCCGTTCCTTTCAATATATTTGATGCTGAAATCCCGCGCGGCAACGATTTACTTCTAAGCACGCAGCGATGGGTCCTTTCTTTGATCTGCTCGGCCACTTGGCACTGCGAGAGTGCGAGGCAAGGTTTAACGGAGTGGCCCTAGGAACGTCACGGGCGGGAGGACCATTTGCTGCAGTGTGCCACGCAATGGAGCGCCTCAAGAGCAAGTTGTCTCCATGGAGATCCAAGAACACGAGGCTCATAAATGATGCTCGCTCGCTCCACGAAGCCGGATGCGACGGTATTGTCAAGCTTACTGGCTTGCAAGATCACCCCGTGGCCATTCACGCGAAGCTTTTGAACATCAGCGAGGAGCTGGAGAACGTTCCTACGGCGGAGGAACTCGACATCAAATTTGAGGCGACCGATGAATACAACGATCGCATCCCTAACACCTTGGCGCAAATTCGCTGCAGGATTGACCTCCGGAAGAGGCCGCTCAGAATGGCCCGCAAGCGCCAACCGCCCACGAAGTAGTCCCGTTCAGACAGAACCGTACGGCCACAACAATAGAACCTCGGCTTCCACAGCTGGAGATACCGCTTTTTTGAGGAGAGCTCCAGCGTTGGACGGGGTTTTGGGAGCAGTTTGAACAGACCATCCACAACAACAGCACTCTTACTCCCACGTCGTAGTTCTATTATCTACGCCTTCACGTGCCGGCGGAGGCGGCTGTACCAATCGCAGGCTTAACAACCACAGATTTCTGCCATGCGGACGCTTTGGAAACCCTCAAGCAGCGGTACGAAGATAAGAAAAAGATCAAGCAGCATCATCTTTCCGCGCTGAGGAATCTTAGTCCAGTACGATCGTCTGCTGACATGAGGGGGCTCAGAAGGCTTTACGGCTGCGGCTCAATTGAACATCCGCTGTTTGAGCGCACTGAACGTGCCAACTTCTAGCTTATCGGCCCTTCTCGTTGAAATGCTGCAGCACACGCTCCAACAGGACATCGTGCTGAGCTCCACCAAAGAGATGCGGCGTGGAGCGCTGAACGCCTCTTCAGCCGACGACTCGCATCCAGCTAATCTACTGGTGAGCTCCTCCCAGCGAACGACTCACTCCAAGTCAATTCATTGGCAGCGTCGACTGAGTCGGACGATTAGTTAAAGGAACGTCTCACCTTCGTGAGGATTGAGCTAGATAATCGCGAGCAGTGCTGCGGGTTGCCCCAACGACAGTTGGCTGACAACCGCTCAGAGAAGGAGCTTGCTAAAGCGCTATCCACCGCTCTCTATCTTGTTTTCGCCCGTCCCTTTCTTTACACCCACTATAGAGGACATGCTGCTGGAGCCTAATGCATGCGCCCGGCTATGAATGAAAAGGATAAAAGTATGCCTCGAAGAAAACAGCGTTAAACCAGCCACGGCACGCGCCCAGGAAGACGACCGGCACGTGGAGGAGAAAGGACTCAATGAGAGCGGCTCTGGGGTGTTCGTTTTTGTTAGGCAGATGTAAATCTTTCAATAAATTTACTGATTCTTTCACCGCATTTACCGTCTCTTTAAATGTGTGCATCGCTACACAGCGGGAATTGCGGAGTAATATTACCGTAATTATACAAATACGCCTGCTCCGCGAGCATCAAACTCCAGGAGGCCGGCTCCCGTCTACACCGCGGTTCATCGCAGCAGGAGCGACTGGTTGTCCTCGCTCCTAAGTTTGCTGCTCTTCCCGGCTTACCCGCCATGGTGGCTCAGTGGCTAAGACGTTGCGCTGCTGAGCACGAGGTCGCGGGTTGAATACCCGGCCGCGGCGGCCGCTTTTCTGTCGGAAGCGAAACGCCAAAATGCCAATGTCTACGAGATTTCGGCGCACTTTAAATATCCCCCCGTGGTCAAAATTAACCCGGAACCCTCCCCTAGGGCGCGCCTCCTCGCCTGCGCTGCGTCGGCGCGTTAAACCCTACAACCAAATCAATCTTCCTGGCTTGTCTTTCTTCAGAACCACCAATAGAACAAGCTCATGGTTGGCATGTAACTTTGCCACGTTCTTGAGTACCTGATGGCTTACATGCGAACTCTTCGACGACGTGAAACGATGTATCAATCAATTTGAACGCATCGGTTCATTTATTAAGTGGAATGCGAATCAAGATCTACGGAACGTATACTTGTCATTATAGGGCAGAACGAGGACGGGGCGAGAACCTCTACAAAAGTGTTTGCGAACATGAGCCGAAGTTTGCCCGCTGCTACAGCACACTTTATTTAGCCCTAACCTCCAAGATCACGCAGAGTGCCTTCTTGAAATCGGACCTAGAGGCCAAATGAAAGTTTAACCATGTTCCCGGAGGACATGGCGCGTGCTATTCGCTGGGTCCACACCGAAGTTTCTGAATCCCGGAAATTACTATAGCTTATGAAGAGCATGAAGAAACAACAATTCGCCGGGCTTGTGCGGAACCCGGCGCGGACAGTCAGTGAATTTATCAAGGAGGCTACAGCCACTTAGCGAGCCAGTTAAGACAGACGATACCAAAACAATCGTTCGAATAACGCAATGTCGATAAGTATTGCCCCAATTTCTGCAGTCAACGAGAGCTGTTAGCGTGAATGTTTCTGCTCAATTTTGAGAGAGGAACTCCAAAACATTTTTGCCTCTTTTAACCAGACAGCAGGAGGTTGCATTGAGGAGGTCCTGCGGGGGGACCTCCGGAAAGCGATTACACTAGCTGACCATTATTATGAAGAGCCCCAAATGAGCAACGTAAAAGTCCTGGCTCGCTAGCAGTTCACGAGGTCGAGGGCTCAGCGTCGACAGCCAGCGCCTGGGCCCGTGGCTTGGCCTGTATCTGGGCTTCATACCCAGGTACGCAACATGGTCCTATGGCGTACTTCTGACCACCGCCCGCTGTGTGTCCAGTGCGACAAAGCAGGTAACCTTCATTGCCACTGCCCATATCGCAAGACTAAGAGTCCCGGTTTCCGCAACCTGCTCCCACCCTCGTTTGATGAACGACCCCCTGAAATTGCTGAGCATGTAGCAATGAAATCTACCTCAAAGCTTCAGCCGCCTTCATCGTTACCATGTCGTGTTTGCATACCGCCAGACAATCATCAAAGCCGTCATGGCGTGACTTGAGGGGGTCCTCAGGCCTTCGCAGGGAGACTGAAAGGGGCGACCCCTGGATGAACGGTTGCTAATCACAAGTGCATTTAGTTGTGTGCATTCAGAACGCAAAGAGTATGGACATTAGGAGGTGCGCGTATCTATGACGAGGTTAGGTTGCCACCCCGATCAGGTATTTTATCTGCAAAAGTGACTCTTTGTGGCAAACCGCGCCGTTTTTTAAAACCTTGGTGACTGCATTTCTTGTCGAAAAGTGCACCTAAAAGATGGTGCACTCACACTTACTAAAAGCGTTGACATGAGCGTCAGCAAATCCCGAAATATACCGAAGTGGCAAGCTTTGATGACATCGCAGACGACGCCGACTGTCTTGTGTTGCACACCGAAACTTCAGACGCCTAACTCCTGGCCCCCATATTCGATATTTGTCCGGTCTTGCCACCGATTGCAGACTTGCAATCAAGGCTTCGCTAGTCATTGCACAAATTTTATGATGGCGTTTTTCAATAACGACGCTCAGCTAGAGAGCGTTAAGGAAGCGACAACCAAACCACAACCAAAAGCCTATTTATCAAAATTTTTACCGTATTTCAAAAAGAGCGTGATGTCATACATCAGCGAGTGCAACACAAAGCTCGAAGAAGATGTTAGTCAGCTATCTCAAAGCCTATATTCGTCTTCCTTGGTCTTAATAAAAAAGAAAGATGGCAGTCTACGCTTTTGCGTTACTACCGAAGGCTAAATCAAGTCAGACAAAAGAATCCGTGGCCGCTCCCGTGAGATGGACTGCGAAGCGCCGGGTACTTTTCGTCAATGGACTTAAGTGAATCACTGCAGACGGAAGACAGTGAGGGCGATGGTGGAAAAGTTTCTTCGTGACATTGGACTGACGTCCCGAGTTAAAAGTTCTACGATTTGCAGTGAGCTTCGCTATTGTAACTTTGCAGATGATGACGGACAGTGTTTTTATCGGCTTCTTTTGACAAGCGTGCTTAGCCTACTTCGACGACATTTCCGTGTTTTCCAAACATTTTTATCAGCACTTCAAACCACTGACACTTGTTCTCCTTCGCATTCGTGTCGCTGGACTAATCCTAAAGCCGGAGAAACGCCATTTTGTTGAGGAGCTCCGGTTTCTGGGGTTTCTAGGCCTCGTCTTCCGCCCCCGAGAAGACCAACCTGATCAAGACCAAATGGCAGCCTTCGCTGACTTCCGCGCTCCTGCAGATAAGAAGTGCGTTCTGCGCTTCTTGGCCTGTGTTTTTACTACCCGCACGCTATGCTGGCCTTCTCGCATACCGAAGCTTACCTGACTAAACTAACGCAAAATTACTCCAGTTTTGTTTGGGTCGAACAGCACCAAGAGGCTTTCGAAGAGCTCAAGCAACGCCTGCAAGCTCCACCTGTTCAATCGCATTTATATGAACATGCCTACACAATTATTCACAGAGATGCAAGCAAAGTTGGACTTGTAGCCATGTCGTACAAATGCAAGACAGCGCTGAAAGAGTACTTTCTGTCGCGAGCAGGGCTCTTTCTCGCGCCGAGTCCAACTACTCCGCTACTAAAAAGAATGCCTTTCTGTTGTGTTGGTTGTAATGATGTTCCAGCCTTTCCTTTAGGGCCAGCCACTTCAGGCCATAACGGCCACGACTCTCTGTGCTGGTCGACAAGCCTCAGGAATTCATCGGGCTGTCTTGAAGTCTGCAGCTCACGCCTCAAAAAGTATGAAATGACTGCCTTATGCCAGGCTGGACGACTACTCGGATGTGGACTGGCTTTCCCAGGCTGCTGTGGAGTAAGCGGACACTAACTACGAGGACGATTACATGTTCGTCGTGGTCGTAAACACCGTCATAATGTCCGAACAGCACTGGAAACACCCGGAATGGTTGCTATTCAGGGACTATCTGGGAGGACACACTTCAGTCGTACCAAATTATTTAGAAGGAATCCTGTGGCTGTTTTTTTACGCGCTGGTGTTCGGTACAATGGCCACAAGTCTCTGCGACGAAGTACTACTGACCTGCTATGAAGAGGGGACTGATAGTCACCTTGGCTGCGCGCCACAATGGCCAAGGCTAAAAAAAGTTTCTAGTCATAGCTTGCAGCGGTGGTTCCGCACTACGTACAGACGTGTCGCGTCAACCCGCGTCGGAAAGTGCGCCTTATCCGCGCCCCTGGTTTGCTACAAGCAATCAGATTCCGGCCAGGCCATTCGAGCACATTAGCACCGACATTTTGGGTTCTTCCTTCCGTTTTTCGTTTGGAAACGTGTGCATTACGTCGCAACCGACTACCTTACCCGTTATGCAGGACGAGAGCTCTACCTCGAGGGAAGGCGGCAGGGGTAGCCAACCTCTTCCTAGAGAATATATTCCTGGTTATCCCTAATAGTGGAACAGCATTTATATAGCTGTGAGCGGCTGCAGAATTAAAAAAAAACAAAGAACGTTAAAAAAAGCAGATTTTTTCTTGCTTTTACCAGGATAGCAGACAAAATAGAGCGTCTCCTGGGGAATATTGTTGTAGTGCTACAAATCTTGAGTGAGAAAAACGCTTTTAAAATCAGTGCTTTGACGCGAAGTCGTGCGCAGATTTTGGCAGTGGAAGCTTCCATTAGTCTTCTGTGATGGACCATGAAACAATTATATTGCTTTCAGCGTGAACGCGAGAATTCATCCGGCACTGAGTCTTACGGCGAAAGCCAATGGTTATCAGACTTCCTTTTCGCTGCATCGTTCTGGCGGTGCCGTTACGTTCACTTCTCAAGTGGCACGCATCCGGATTATTGCTCTTCTAATCTGGAAAGGTTTCGGGTTTAGAATATGCGTTTTATAGTCAGCACAGCCAGCCGTAATCTGAGCTTGCTTTATGGTGATATCAAAGCAGAACCGTGCCTTAAGCACCCAAAACCATTCGAACTGATATAAATAACCGCAAAAAGGACCTAAAGTGAATGAAAAAACGCAATTTAGAGAATAGCGGAGGTCAATGCTTGCAGCAGCTAACTCACCAGCCTTTTGTGAAACTATATGAAGAGGGGAAACCAAGGTAAAGAGAACAAAAGGGCTCAAATTGAAAATAAATCGCACCGACATCTACCCAACACTGATATCATCAGAGTGTTCATAAATATTTACAAAAATAACCAAAACCGGCAATAAAGAGTCGAAACCACAAAAACGCACAGTAAACAGCAGCTGAAACAGACATAGAAGTAATGAATCTGCACAAAAGACCATTTTTATGCATAAACCTGTCATGATTAAGGTATATGCACGAAAAAAAACAATCTTGAATGATTAAAAACAATTAAAAATGAACAAAGACAGCGCTTACGGATTTCGAGCTTGGTTGAGATGGTCGCTACACCAGAGCGGAACCAATACTCTGCAAGACCAAACAATTCTGACCGATTAAACTGACAGCCACAAGAACGTGGATTACCTTCAAACATGCCTCAAGACACAGCCATGAGTCAGTTGGCTATGCTATGCTTACTATATAACGCCTATACACTACCAGGTTAGCGCTGTTGTTACCCAATTTGGCTGCGGCTCGCCCGAACCAGTTCAAACCCCAATTGAACCCAAGTAAGTTGCAGTGTATGCTTTATTTGCTTTTACTGTGGCCCTAATTGGGCGTATTTCGTGTAGTGGCCAGCAACTGCGGTCACTTTCCACGCATTTGGGTAATCATCTAAAGCTTTCTCCTTAAAAACTGTGTCAATTTTTATACATCAGGAAGGAATTGTTTTTTCTAAAGTTGTCATATTTTTCTGGAGACAAAAAATAAAAGAACCTGTTTTTAGTCACCCTAACATTTTGTAGGGCGCTATGTCGGACGAGGGGAAGGAGTCTCAGGCAGGACGACCGTTCGTCGCAAGCAAACCCAGATTCTATTTTGTGAGCACCTACGAGACCCCCGTGTCCTCGCGCGCCCGCGCGGGCGCGCAGCCTGTGACCATGTCGATCGGGCTGCTGCGCGAGGAAGCGGCGCTCGATCCAGCGATGTCGGTGGAGCTGGTGCGAGAATTTTATGAAAACTTGTATTCGTAAGTATTCCTGGCCTACTTGTCCAAACGGTGGTAAAAATCTCTGCCACACCTCACATGAAACCTACTGCATAAAACCACAAGAAAATGCACCACCCAGCGCATGAAAAGCAACCGCCAATGTTTGATGCATATATGTAGACGTCGAGACAAGTCATGGGACGCCATGTATCAGTATGTAACGTCTGCAGGCAAAACCGCACCACAGGAAACGACGCGAATAACACCATTTCGTTTTTTCTATGGTCGTGGTATAGCGACAATGCTGGACACGTTGCTGCGCCACGTTGAAAAATGAGGACGATTGTTGCGCGGAAGACTTCATTCGGCCCGCTGAAGAGGTGAGACAGCCAGCCCGAGTCCGCATCGGAAAGCTGCAGCACCGCGAAGCAGCCCCTTCCAAACTTTGCCAGAAGCACCCAGAATTCCATCAAGGTGATGAAGTCTGGGTATAAGGCACGGGCTCTCCGAAAAGCTTACGAGATGATACTTCGGAATATGGAAAGTTTTGAGATGACGAATCCGCGTTATGATGTGTTACCATCCAAAAATGTTTTTTTGGCATGTCGCCAACTTCAACCAGAAGCGGTTCATGTAGTTCCCGAGCAGCCTCAGTGTACAAGATAACATTCTGTAGTTACGCTCAAGTACCTCGCATAAAGCCACATTTTCGCGAATAGGGACGGTGCGCCTTCGGGTAGGGGGCTGATGTCATGACAGGACTAATGCGCGCGCCCTGCCACGAATACCAAAATCATGAAGGAATGCGTCGTGGGGAACAACGCCAAACCAGACACAGTACGGGCGCAGGAAGAACGGCACACGGCAGGAGGAAGCAGGACTCGGTGGCAACGGCGCTACAGCGTTCGTTCATGTGAGGCACAAGTTTGACTTTAAATCAATCAATCATTTATTCTTTCACTGCAATTATCGTTTCTTACGGTTTGGGCCTAGCTACACTATACAAGTGTGCAATGCCCCTGACACCGGCGAAACTTTTTAGACAACAATTTTGTGTGAACACAACAGTTTACCTTCATTGTATGGTGCGTCCAGCGTAGGAGGAAAAATTGTAAGTCTGAACCCCGCAAGGTATTTTATAGAGCGCCCTCATCTAGCACACTGCCCCACCTATTCGAAGAACTTAAAGTAGTTGGCAGTAGCACCAGGCGCAGGCGCCACAGCCGCCCAATCTGATAAGACGAAAGTTGAATATTTCTTACGCTTTTAATGTCATCTTGTTGGGTAGACACGGTTGTTTTTAGAAACTCGATGTCACCCTGGAAAATAAAAAAGAAGTATGAGCCAGCCAAAGTCATAGGTAGAGGGCATGAACAATTCTATAAAAGAAAGGCTTACGTCTTTCTGGGTGATTGTTTCTTTCAGCTAAAAAAACAAAAACAAATGTCGTTATACATTGTGGTAAAAACCTAAAAAAAGGAAATTCAAGTTAATAATTTCTTTTCCATCATAAACACTACTCAAGACAAAGGAGTCTAACTTCGTGCAGTCACTTTGTAATAAAAGTAGCACCTCTAAGCCACATGAGCAAAACCACCGACATTTGCATGTTTCTTACACTTTTTATGTCCTCTTGAAGGGCCAACACGGTCGCATTAAGTTGTTGCTTCTCAGTCTGCAAAAAAAAACAAATATTCCTATGCAAAACTTTCAGCAGTTGGCCAAACGCACCGAAGTAAAAAAGAGATCGCTTACTTGCGCCTGGCTGATAGTTTCTGTTAGCTGAAGAAAAATAAGAAGAAACAAACGTCATTGTACGCTACTGCGTAAAAAATTCCCAATAAGACTAAAAGATGGTAAAGTCCTTTTCATTATAGCAAGAATCAGAGAAAAAGAAGCCTAAATTTTTAAGGCGCTTTGGAGATTCAAATCGCACACTAAACCACCCCAGTAAAACAAACCAGCTTTACATGCTTCTTACGCTTTTTATGTCCTCCTGCAGGGCGAAATTGGTCGCATTACAGAGTTCGATGGCAATCGGAGGAACAAGAAAATTATGAATCAGCAAAAATAATGGCCAAAAGCCGAATGCCCGTACGTGTAAAGGAGAGGCATACATCCTCCTTGTTCATTGTTTGTTTAAGCTGAAGAACAAAGAAATAGAAAAGTCATTTCATTTCACTGCGGGGCGATTTCAGAACAAATCGAACAAAGTGTGGGTGGTCGACATCTTCAATTTGCTGAAAAACGTTTGTCATTCCTTGAGTATTTAATTCTCGAGAATCAGCATTATTTTTCCCGGGAAAAATGTATGTGTGTGTGTGTAAAGAAATTTGGAAAAATACAAGGTGCAATGCCACCGCTACATGCCCATGCGCCTCGAACAAATTTAGCGACGTCGGGCTAGGAAAATGTTTATGAATGGCGAATTGCTTTAAATTCATGTAAAAAGCTTTGATGCTCTGAAAAATATAACTTTTTTGCAATAAAATGTCAAATTCGGATCAGAGCGCAATTTGGTTGAACTGTCCACCAAAATATTACAAAATAAGCATGATTTACAAACTCCACATTTTACGGTATGGTGATTCATAAAGTTCTAAATGAAGACAACGAATATTGTACGTGTATACTGTATGGTTAAAATGCAACGGGCACGGAAGTTTTGAAGAAAAAAAAAGAAAAACGTATTTCAGAAGTTAATACCAAAAAAAGCTCTCTGATTGTTTCTCGAAGTAACCCTAAATGTAGGATTTTACAAGTACTTCTATTATTATCAAAAACTCTTGAAACGTATACAGTGCGTGAGAGAAGCCCTGTCGGCCCGGCCCTCCACGAGGCACTGCAGTGTTGGCGTCTTCCCTTACATCTGTGTACCACATTCGTTTTTTTAAGAAAGGCAAGTGATCCCTTTACGGATACAATATGCGGGAATGCTACAAGAAGAATTGCATATTTATTGCTGACGTGGGCACCATAACAACCAATCTGCGCCATATTTCAATATCACAGAATGGGAGGAAAACGACAAAACTTTTAGGGTCAGCGTAATATATAAAAAGCGCTGTTCCTATTTTGGGGATATTTTCCCGACCGGTTTACCGCTAAATTTAATCTAGTTAGAAGTAAAACCTTGCTCTTCACATTGATGCCAGTGCGTGTACAGTGCAAAAATGGCGCCCTGTCAGCCATGCTCATCGCGGGGTGCTGAAAGTGTAATTACCATTCTAGCCACGTCCTTATTATGCATCTTATTCTTCTCAACTATAGGTATAATATCACAGCTGACATAAAATTAGGCAGAATACAGCATCAGAATGTGAGTTTCACACTTACATTTGACGGCATCAACAATCCTCACTCTAACAGAAGTGTATACAGCTGTGTAGCATCGGTCTAGCTAAAGTTTCCACCCATATAGGCATTGATGTTTTCTAAAAAAGGTACACGAAGCCGTTGCCCTGGTAGATCCCATGTTCCTGCTTCTTAACTCTTATATTTACAGGGCATGTTTAAGTACTCAATGCCACTGTTTTATTTTCTGCCACGACACATGAAAAATTCATTTCAGATTTCAGTCCGCGTATGGGAAGTGTGCGCACCCGACGTATTTGGACAACATTCGCTATGTCTCTGAAAGTATAAATGCCGTTTGAGAGATTTTGCTTTTTTGTAAAATGCAGTCTGGTGCATTCTTTGAAAAGGCTATCCACATTCCCTTTACGGTAAAGTTCCTTCTATACAAAGTCGCCTGGCAAAGTCTATACATGACAGCAACAATTCCGCCGCCCCCCCCCCTACCTTCTGCAGGAATATCCAGTCTTCCAAGCATGAGAGACTGTTCTTTTGTGTACTTCTGATTCTCCCCTAATAACATTTACTTGGTGGAGTGCCGTAAATGAATGTCCAGTTCAATTCCCTGGCATCTATAGTTAGGTTGCTTCAATTTCCTGTGGATGGAACATAAATGGGCTAGTTGGTATAGTACGCAAAAAAGCACATTTCTTCCTGTCTATTGCATTTGACTTATACAGGTTGCATGGAGTAGCCATCGAACTTGGTTAGCCGAACACTGTAGTAAGATAGTTTTGCTTCTACGTGCGGCAATCCTGCCGAGTTGACTTTATCATGAAATGTTTCTTCAAAAGTTTTATCGTATCATGAACAGCCCAGGTGATCTTTTCTGTGGATTTGCGTGGAGTACTTCAGCTTATTTATCTGTGAACCATTCCCGTGCAATCCGATTAGCAGCCCCCAATCACTCTCAGTGCATCAGTAGTCTGCATGCGTGCGAATAAACAAAAGACGGTTTGCAACGGTCAGGCAAGCACATGGTATGTGGGGCAGAATCAAAAGCCAAAATGTGTGAATCTTCTGCTGCGGTAAAATATTTGATTTTATCAAGCGAATAGAGCCCATTTATATTTGCGGTGTGTACGAAATCACTGTGTGGGCGATATAAATAGGTTCGGTAATTAAAAATAGCCTATCAAAAGGAGCAGTGTCATTGTTTTATTCAGTCCAGAGGTCTAAAAATTGAACCTGAAGAACATTGCTCCCCTTTGTTAACTGAGAGAATTTCCGGAGTATGTTCCAGCGCTGCAGACTTCATAGAAATTGGGCGCTCTACACGTTCTAGTTTCAATAAGAAGCAGGGTGTTTCTACTTATAACCAACGTAACTTTAGCGGTCAAAATGTTGGAAGAGTTTCACAGAAACTTAAAGAGCGCTTTATTCAAATATGGGACTGAACCTAACAGTATAGTCATTTTTCCCACAATTCACAGACTCTAAATTGAGCACACATTGGTTCTTATAGTGCCGATGTTTATATTAGGCATTTACTTTTTTTTCTGTTACATTCTTTCTTATTGTATATGTGAAGCGATCGTTTGTCTTTTGCACAAAATATATACGTTATACAAATGTGGGGCAAGTCTCTAGGACTACAGCACGTCGTAAAGTACCGGGCAGATGAGGGTTCTCGCTCGCACAGTGCATGCTCAAGGAACAAAACGAAGCAACATGTTTGTATTGATACGGATGTACATGTGAAGGCCTAGATTTGGGGATAATTTGAAAAAAATGGGACATGTGTTTTCTTAGGTTACCTCACTAAATTCGTTTTTAAGTAATTTTCTTCAAACCGGCCTTCCCGTTGCATTTTAATCGTAAAGTATATAATTATGTTATTCGTTGCGCATGTTTACAAACGTAAGGAGCGCACGCGAGTAAAGTTAAAAGGTTTTAACTTTAGTACTTGTTTCAATATGTAAGCTCAAATGTCGAGCAAAATTGCGCTTTGAGCCGAGTTTGACATTTTATTGCAGGGACGTTATGTTTTAAACAGCAGCCACACTTTTCCATAAATAATGTAGACCAGAAGTAAAGCGAGAAGGGAGTTTACAAATTGCTCTTGATGAATATTTTCGCACCTAGACTTCGCTAAATTTGGCCAAGGCGCACGGGCATGTAGCGGCGGGGCTCCACCTGGTCGCCTTCTGAAATATTTTACAGTTGTACTGAATCTTTCCCGCGGAAATTATTGCTGAATGTTGAGAATAGAATAATCAGGCAATGATATAAAAATTTCAAGCAAATTGAGAAGTTCGACCAGCCACACTTTGTTCGATCCTATCTAAAAGAACCCTACGGAAAAAAGAGAAAACAAAGTAATTCTTAACAGTCAAAACACTTTTTCTACTATATTATACAGCGAGAAAAGAAGAACCTTAATTTCGCAGAATCATTGTGCAATGATTAGCACCATTGTGCACTCAGGTCTCACAACTTCCGGCACTACTGTAGAATCTCAGCTTCAACTTTCCCCTTCTTAAAGTGTATAAATGTATAGAACAGTACTGATACCTTGTAATACGTCGTAAAGGCCTTCGTCTTTACAACCAATATTGAGATTCAGCGTGTCAACAGGGAAACGGGTGCAGTTTTGAACTCAAAAGGGGTAGGTTTTACCCCAAAACGTTATATATAAAGCATTTTCGCTGTCCTAAATGCGCACTTTGTGCAATGATACCTTTTTAGTGTGAAACGATATTACCGTCAATGCGACATGCAGAAAATGTAGGCTTGGAAGAAACATTGCCTCGAAAGAGCTTCTAGAGTAATCTATTTCAAGGCTACGGTACACGTTTTCTGGATGTGATATTTTCTTGGTGAAGTAACATACACGCAATCGTAGTTGTATTAGTCACATTTCGAGAACAAATGCATGATAAAAACGCCGATGTGGTGGTGTTACCTCTCGTATTTCCCTTTGCAGGTCATCGTTTCGTCTGGTGCGTCAAAACTTGAGGGGAAGCGACCTGTGTGAAAAAACATTGAACTTAGTTTGTCGATTGAAGAGCCTTTCCCTCCGGACATTTAACAAAACTTGCCCAAAGTACAGCTCGCGGGCATTTCCTAGAATCCGTCCGTTCCCAGCACAATTGTAGTTGGCTGGACATAGGAATGTTTCGGTACAAAGGCTGTACGAGGCGTATGGCGCCCCAGGCTGTTAATAATATTAAGGATTTCTTTACTGCGACATCGCCAGTAACGTTGATCAGTTACAAATTCAGTTCATAAATTCCCGGTGTTCCTGTTTTAAAGGAGGATACAGTTTATGTTGGTATTCTGCAAATATGCACGAAGTCCTGATGTTGTTGTGGCATAAATAGCTCTCATCGGGTGATAGAGCACTGGGATGGCAACAACTTGAGGCCAAACAATTATCCTCTGATAACGAAAACATCAAATATCCTTAGTGGATGTGTATAAAAAACAGACGAATGACGGAAATGAGGCAGAAGGACAAAGCGCTAGCTAGAAACTACTGGTTTATTGAGTTTATTGAAGGAAGCACTCATTTGCAGCAACGGAGTACATCAAACATGCAACCTACGCGACACAAACCAAAAACAAAGAAAACAAATCTGATATCCCACTACACGTTGTTATCCCCCCTTTTCCGAGCCATGGGATCTTAAATAGGAAATTTCTTTTGAGCTTAATGACAATAATGTGTTTATAATGCCTACGTCTAAAGTATCCAAAGCTTGAATAAAGAATTAATTGCTTTATGGTCAAAAGATATTGCTTCTTTGGAATCCCTTGGCTCGCGAAGGTGGCGACAAGAATGTGTAGAAGGATATAAAATTTATTTTTTCCTGTCTTTGGTGTGTGTCACGTATGTTGCCTGTTTTTAAATATTTCGTTGTTAGAAATGAGTGCTTCCTTAAATTAATCAGTAGTTGCAAGTAAGCGCCTTGCCCATGGGGTCTCCTTTCAATCCTTCGTCTTGTTGCTATACACCTCCTAAGTATGATCTACCAACTAGCCCAACCACGCACCTTCTTGAAATTTTCACTTTACGCTATACGCGCATTGGCTAGACGACGGATTTGAGGGTGCATTTAGTTATGAACAGCGGGTAATGTGGGCCGCTGGGAGGTCCTTCACATGTTCTAATATCGCAAACCAGATTATAATATATTGCAAGGTGAGCAGTTCCCTTCTGTGGCCACGAAAGCGTAGTGCAACCACAAAGTCGCAGCGCCAAATTTAACAGTTGCAACTTGAAAGTTGTACATGGCACACCGCTCCTCATTCTCATATTTAGAGATATTTACCAATGGCTTTCGAAAATTATGTAACAATTCTTCTGCTACCCACTCATTTCTAATAAACAATTGGCCCTCAAAAAGCCCGCCTACTGACTCGCAGAAAATTGGAGGAATGGCGTAATATTTCGTCCGACCTATATTCAAAATGATAATTCAGCATCACATATTTGTTTGTAACACCACGGGCATAGTACTCCACCAAACCTAGCCGCATTGTTTAATAATTCAAGAGCAAAGCAGGATGGTGCTAAAAGCTGCGCTCCCACTTCCAACCTATTCGGTGAGAATCAGCTGGCATTACGGTTACCGGAAGAGCGGAAGAACGAGCAGGTTCGTCTGACTTGACTGCTTTGGGCTTGGTGAATTGGAATTGTTCGCCAAGGTGTAAACCTGGGTCGGCAGAGTCACAACAGCAGCCTCTCAGGTGAGCCTGGAAAGGAGGAGAGTGAACTAGTAGCTAGAAACCTTTTCTATGGTAAAGTTGAGTTCATTGTTATTTCCCACACATTTTATTTTATTTATAAAATCATTGCATAAAAATTCTGATTGTTAACCCATCGGGTGTGCTTAAGATGTACCACATGAGTGGAAAAACGTTTGCTCGGCGGAACCGTTTTCAATTTGACAAAACCGTTCCCGCTTTCCTGTAGACAACAAAGCTTTAGCGGAGGGATTGGTCATTATTTTCTACCCCAATCAAAACACCTTTCTCTATAGGAATATCAAAACAGCCAGGCCATACGTATTGATGCAAATATTTTGAAGGAATCTGAAAGTTCTGTACCTTGAGTGCCGAGAAGGGTATTTCTACCGCGTGACGTTGGGAAGTCCGGGGGCAGAAAACCTTTTCTGTCATTATTTCGCTTCGTATGGTCTCATCTAAAACAAGCTGGCGGGAACAACGCAAAACACAATGCCCATAAAACTTCATTTTTCAAAAACTGCGTGTGTGGCAAATGCAAAACACTGAAAAAACAAACCATACTTCATTTTTTATTGGCGGATTTTCTGCCACTTGGTGAGAGAATTTATATTAGGATAGATATATTTACACGTACGCAACCACCTTTTTAAAGTGGGAAAAATTGGGATGTGAAATAGCAAAATGTTCTTAAGAACCATAAAGCCAGGATACAAAATTGAAACTTAATTTGAAGTCAAATGTATGGTACATGCAGATGGAAATTCTGTAAGAGTTCCTTCAGGTTTTAAAACAATTACTTGGAGAAATATTAAAAAGGTCAAGTATATTGAACATCTCCGGCATGAAGTATGCACACTCATGCCCAACAGAAGTAATTACTGCAGTACTACTTGTATTGTTTAAATCTGTTATATGTGTATTTACTTTTATAAGAAGTCGCAATTATTTCGTACATTAGAGTTGGGTTGATACATTTCTTTATGCTTAGCCAACTCGTTCACTGGCTTATGTATAACTGCAGCCAATCTTCGACCTCGAAACACTCTGGCGTAACGTCTGACAGTGCAAGAATTGGTAACGTTAAGTGTTTATTAGGTGCGGAGTACCTTAGGGCCGCACAATGTCCGTCCGCTTCCGTGCGCATGGCATTTACAATCGCAAAAAACCACGCAAGCACCGGCAGGATTCCAGCCTGTGTCGGGTAGACGAGACAGAGTTAGGGTCAGTCGTTTTTCCCAATGGGCTACGACTGCTTTTTTTAATAATAAAGGGCTACGACTGCGAGTTAGTGCCTGATAGTCAAACGTCTTACTCCCTCGCCTGTACCGGTGCGGAGTACCTTTGTACCTCCCAGTGCCCGTCCGCGTCCCACCGTGCGCACACCACCACAAAGCAAAAATCAAGCAAAATTTGATTTGAGCCAGGAGGTGCAGTTTCATTTAGGGAATATTCAAGGTGCAGCTCACGGCTCAAATTGAATGATGGCCGGAGCGCAAACCGGTTGTCACTCGGCGAGCAGCTTGGATGTCATTTCGAGTCCCGTACTCTGCGGATCCTCCACGGAGTGGAGATGCTGCCATTTTTATTGCTCACAAGTTGATAAACAAGCAGTGCTCTAAGATTGCCGACTGATTGTTGAGTGACTTCTTGAGGGGACGTGTCACCATTGAAAATGGCATTGGTTGAATTACCCATGACTGGATTTGCCACATTACAAATTGCACCCCTTTTTGATTCTCCTAGAAAGCACGAGGGCCCAATCGTGATGCTAGAATATGGTTTACGTCACTGGGTTTGCAATGTTTCGACCTGTTTTCAATTACCGCATTCATGTTGGCCGCGATGCGATTTTTAATAGGAAGACCATCTGCATGGAGAAGATGTAATCGGATTCTAACAAAACATTTAGTCTACCGCTCTTTACGGCAGGATGCTTCATTGGCCTAGCTCAGGTCACTTTCTTAGCCGCCATGACAATTTTACTACGCATAAATTAAGTAACGATTTTATGGTGCCACCAGACCAGAAGTTTGTGAAGTAATGTCGGCAGCGGGTAATCGAAAGGTGTAGGTGGAGTTGGGCCCAGGCGGGTAAAAGTAAAAAACCTTAATACGCCCTCACGCGAACTCATTTTGAGCAATTTGGGTAAATTGTCGACTCCAACGCGCAGAAGCGGTACCTGAGCTATGGGCGCACCGTAGTAAAGGCATCCTGATTAATTTTGATCCTATGTGAGTCCTTAATATACCCTTAAATACAGTGTGTTGCGACGATAACTGGAACACTTTAAAAAATTTTCCTGAGCGATTCGGCCGCTCTGTTCGCGCTCAAACTTCACACAAAGGTCGCATTTTGTGGTCTATTTTGTTGACACCGGGAACAACAACGGTAGTTACCTGTTTATATTCTGAAAATAAATAAAAAACGATTTTCGCCTATGGGAAAATGGCGGGCGATTTGGACGTGCGAGCCCGAAAAACCGGGTTTTCTGATCGTCTGTTAGCTCATTTCTAGGTGCATTTTCTGATCGTCTGCTGCACCATTTGGGCTCCGTACGTGAATCCCAAACAATGCGTTTCACTCTGCAGGTGGTTCCGTCGTTCCAACATCAACTTGCGCTGGCTCGCAAATCCAAATTAGCGGCCATTTTCCCATAGGCGAAAATCGTTTTTATTTATTTTCAGAATAAACAATTAACTACCGTTGTTGTTCCCGGTGTCAAACAAAATAGACCACAAAATGCGACCTTTGAGTGAAGTTTGAGCGCAAACAGAGCGGCGGATCGCTCAGGAAAAAATTTTAAAGTGTTCCAGTTATCGCCGCAACACCCTGTATATACACAAATGTGTTTTCGCTTCTGGCATCTATTCGAAAAGCAGCCACCACTTCCGGCTTTGAACCAGCGTTCTTGGGCTGGGGAGTAAAACTTCATTGGAACTCAGCCACCGCGGCGAATGTAAGAGCGTGAAGTGAGTAAAGCGAAAGTAAATTTTGCGACACTGTCCAGCCCGACATTATCGTACGTATGCACATGAAAAAAACACTTTAGGGTCCACCGCGAAAACCAACGTCATACTCCAGCACCCACTAGATATAGCCCTAATTGTGAAATCCGTAAAGAATTTCTTGTTAAAAAGACTATTACTGGATTTAGTGCTGAACAGTTTTAATCTACCCAAAACGACAAATATTGACGCCTTCCGTCCGGAACCGTCAATGGTACCCAATATTTATGGCGATACCCTTCACTCTCAGCGAAAAAGGGAGAAAATAAGACGCACTTCTGCATTTATGCCTCGCGAAGAACACTTAGTCCCCTAAAGACCAAACGCGCCAAGATTAGGGCCGTGTGCAAAATTATGGGACGGAACGTTGCGCCCTCGACGCAAATGGGACCAACGGAAAGAATAACAGCACCCTTTGCTTCCGCAAAGTTGCTGTTGCTCCCCCTGGCGGGGGCCCTCCGACTTGTTTCTACTTGTTTGGCTGCCAGCGGGGACGGACGTGCGAAATGTGAGCTGCGGCGGCGGCGGCTTTTCCCCATTCACCCTTTTTTTTTAAGTTCGTGAGCTTGCACCTTAACCTCACAGTGTCAGTTATTTTTAAAACCAAAGCCAGTCGACACTGTGCGGTACTGCCGACGACGACCTAATTTTTATTTGTTTTGGTCAATATTTACCAAATTTTTTGCCTAACTCTACAATAGCAAAAACGCAATTGTTCTTCAAACCAGTAGCCCAACCGCATAAATAACCGCCCCAGCAGGAGCAGCGTAGAAAAAGGAACCTAACCGCTAACTTCTTTTTCTTTTGATATCGAAGTTTTAATAACTTTATAGCCGAAATGTCAAAGCGTGGTTAACACGTGGTCGAGACTCTCGAAGGACTCTAACTTTTTAGGCAAACATAAGAACACAAAATAACAACATGGTGCCCTTAGGTTGCAAAAATTACTCGCAGAAATATTGCATTTTAAATGAGAACGTGATATTTTACGCAGAAAAATACAAAAAGTCTGGCAAAACTCCTGATCTGCAAGGAACGCGTGCACTCTGAGGCTTAGTAGAGCAAAAATATTTGTACCCTCGTAACCGCAACTACGACCAGAATAAAACTAGACAATCACGGTAAAAATCTCATGTAAAGTGGCTGAATACGGCATTTTTCTCTATATTTCGCGGAACCCAAACTTGTAATCTGCCGGACCACAGCAGAATTTCAAAAAGAAGTTTTCCTCGAAGGCGCTGTCTGACCGCCGTAATAAAAGCCCCCTAACAGAACCGTAGTAACTTTTGTACCTCACACCGAGTTTTCGTTTTTTTTTTTCAAGATACAGTGTTATCAAATGGTCTGTTTTCCAGTACCGGTTCTCTTAGTGGCCGCCATGGCGAACCTAACCTGGCAGTATGGCTCCCCCCCCCCCCCCCCCCCCCAAACTTTTTGGTTCTCGGAAAACACGCGCAAGAAACCCTCTCGTGCTGCCGTCCTTTTCGCACCCACCACCGTCACCCGTGCCTTTCACATGGATTTCACAGTAGCAGGCGCACGCTCGCGGTGAATAATCTACAGTGGCGGAAAGCTACCTTCACTTTTTTTCATTTTCGTTGCTCTCTCACTGGTAGCCAAGCGCTCGCAGAGTGGTCAGCCTCGAACATTTTGTTCCCCTTTCCATTGAAAGCCTTTTTTGTGTCTACGAACGAACTCACCGCAACTGTCCACAGAGAGGAAATAAAAACGTGCAGCCACAGCCCCTCCCCATGCAGCAAGCTGAGGGGACGCCCTTTTGTTTGTTTCGCCTGAGGTTATTTGTTAAATATTGAGGAAATTTCGCTCTTATTAAATGTTTTAATTAAAAACGCATTCTTCGACACCGACACCACAGCCAGAAATCAATAATGGCATTGTTCTACAAACCCGCCCCATAAGCGCAGGAAACTAGGTTTTCTTCCAGTATTTCAACATTTCTTCTTGTTTTTTTTCATTGCAGTTAAACAATTTTGATTTAGAGCTGGTCCTGACAGGAAGCGTCTCTTTCCTTACATGTCTCGCAAAAGGCAGGAAAGAGGCCTTGTTTCGTGCTACGTAAGCCTCTGAGCATGATAGCGAACCTGCATGCGAATAATAAGAAATATTTATGTTTTCTGTTGCCCTGATTGCAGTGCTTTAGTGTGTTCAGGCTGGGGAGCATGAGTCCGCAGGTTTATTTGTCGTTTGAGTGGCGTCTTTTCTGCTGGAGTCAGAAAAACAACAATGCCTGAGTTTCGCATGTTAAGCTACCGTGGCCATGACCTCAATTAATCCGTAGTCTTGTACTCAAGGGAACGTCACAGACCACGTTTGGCTGCAGTTCATAAAGCGTTAGCTTTGCATCTATCTTTTTGCTTTCTGGGTATTTTTTACGGATTCTTGTTAGGGCTGCTGGAAACGGAGTTTTTCTCAGTTTTGCGTCCTACCAAGGGTGTTATCCTACCACGAATAACCCTTTTAGGTTGCCCTATTTATTTCCAGCAGGAGCGTGACGACATGCGCGCATTGCCGACAGCGGCACGGAGGATGGTTGTCTCCTCTCAACGGAGGAAGTACTTCGTGCACGTGGATCATGCTTGCGCCAAGGACAGCAGCCATGTATACCCAGAATAGCCCAATACAGGGCGCATCGCTCTGACGACGTGTGCAAACAGGCCTTCGAAATAGAGGCTCTAACATTAACAGTAGAGTACGGTTTACTTGTGTTGTGTATGTTGCTCACAAAGTGTTGCAATAAAAGCTTGAAAGTGACACTTTTGTCGTGAATATTTCAAGCGGCCAAGAAATACAGTTTCTGGTTTTTTGTGTTTACTCCTGCTTTCTGAATTGTCGGTATAATGGAACGACAGTCACTCATGGGGTATTTGCACGGTCAATCCAGAGGGGAGCATTTGCAGGGATGAACGTTTAATCTTGAAAGCATCGATTGGTTTAGGGGGAGTAATGGGAAAGATTAACGAATGGTACTCAAAAGACCAACGGTTGGTCTCCAGTGGACTAACAGGGGAGACTAACAGTTGACCTGCAAGGGATCAACAGTTAGTCTTTATGGCGGACCAGGAGTTGAACCATCGAGGGACGTAGTGTAAAGGGACTGACATTTGGTACCCTTCCCGTTAGTCCCAAAAAAGACTAAAATAGTGGCAACACAGTTAGTCCCCAAAAGGGATAACGCCGATACCACGTTAGTTCTTTTTGGCTAAGAGTGTTTGGTAGGTGGCTAATAAAAATATACATCACAAAACAGACAATGTTAAAAAGTCAGAGGTGCTGCAGGCCTTGCTCTCTGCCCACCTGTCTTGTGAAACCCTCGAAAAAACATTCGCTAATGAAATTAGACACTGCTTTTTGCAGAACGGGTGGCCGTTATGAACTATTCGCATGTTGCGTAAGAGGCCCGTGACCTGCTCGATTGGCTGCCGGTGAGGCATTCATTCGGTGGAGGGTGTGGACGAACCTGCTTTATTAAACATCCGCTCGTAAAGTAGGATTCGTCTTTCTTCAACCCAATGCGTGTTCGAATTATCGCAGTATTTGTTAATACTAGGTATTCTCCAACATCTTAGCGCTAATATTTAAATCTGTTTATATGTAGAGTGTGACTTTTACACGGACTTTTTTGATTTAATGAAACAATGGTAAACATTTCTATCCAGGTAAAATTTCTATGCGGGAACGTTACCAAGGTAAAAATTGTAAACAGAAAATACCTAGGTTTTGTTGCGTCGTCTACGCTTAAAAAAGTGTTTTGTATTTGGTATCTTTTCAGTAGTACAATTGTTGGACACTCAAATCCGAGCAATTTGCCAAGAATAAATTCTATTTTTGCCAGAGTATACGTAACAAGATCGCAATCTTAGTAGTAATTGTGGTTTCTAGGTTCAGTGCTGAAGTTTTTGCGATTTTTAAGACTCCACTATCCGTGCAGTCACTATAGAACCTTCATTATCATTGTTTAAAAATGACTTCGTGAAATATTTTTTTCGCAGTAGACGAATCAGGATGTCGCAAAGACACCTCTTACCTCTTCAACGGTGAATTGTTCGTCGCACGTAGAGCATTCGAAGCGGTTATCAGTTGTGCACATGAGTTTGCACCCGCTGCAGTAACCATGCCCTTGTTTGTCCTTATAAAGCTTCGAGGATACGTTTGTGCACTGAATGCAAAGTAAAGACTCTGGCAAGTCGTTCCTGAAGGTCACCAGCTGATCTTCGGGGATGTCTGGTGCGAACCCTTTGAGGAGAACTTTGACCGGCATTTCCCTGCGCAGTTTTTATGCACCATATTGAAAGGTGAGACAACTCGTACGGTAAACGCGGACATTCGGATACTCGGTTTCAGCAGTAATATTTTTGAACTGTTTGCGACATCTTCAATGTGTGCCCTATTTCTTGCTTATATTCAGTTTCCTTTAGGCGCTTCACGTGTTCATTGTATACCCCAACTATGTAATTCAGTTACCCGTTTTCTCTTCCTAAAGTTTACTGCAAGCTCTGTATGTCTTCTTTGATTTGATTTGTCGGTATCGACCCATGAAGTATCTTTGCGTTATTTTCCATAGTGTGCCTAGCTGGTTTTTTTATGTTTTAGTTAATTTGTGTGTATCGAAGTTCGCAGTCTTTTTAATATCTGTTATGACTTTCGTGGGCTACTTGCTCTTTTTGTTTTTTATGTTACCTACCTCCCCCAATGCCCTCGGGCCTGTGAGGTATTTTTAATAAATAAACAAATGAATGAATAAATGAATAAATAAATAAATAAATAAATAAATAAATAAATAAGTAAATAAATAAATAAATAAGATAAATACCTAAATAAATAAATATATAAACACAGCTTCAAATATTTTGCCCATGGGTAAGTGCTTTTTACAATATTTGTACATAAATGTGGTTAAAAGGATAACTCTTATTAATGGAACCATGTTACGTGGGTGTGTGCTGAGCCATTAGGCATTTCGGAACATATATGACGTGCAATAAAACCCTATCATAGCAGGATAGAGACAAAAAAAAATACTCCGTCAACTCTCACGTTTCTGCCAAGGTGTTAGAATTCCTAAGTAGAAGCCTGGAGAGTAATGCAGCGTGCGGCACCTCTATCCCGGGCTGTTAGGCGCCAGTTTTTAAACGTTTCAAAAGCGCGATCGTTCAGGTGCTTACACGCTTTTCTAACATTCGGTATTTTCGCGATAGCTGCGCCGACGACGTTTCAGAAGAACTGCAAAACGTATATAACATGTTGCGGGGCGGGGGTGGGCGACCGAAGCACGATGTTTTTTTCCCGACCCCACTGTCTTTCTACAACAAATCCAGTAGCATCAAAGTACTAAAAACGTACAGTCACAGAAAGAACGTCCTCGCTGCCACACTTGAGCTGGTGGGCAGCTAGTATGCTAATTGCTGCCTTGAGGAGCCATGCTTCTTACCAAGAATGGCCAATCTACCTAGGCTTTATAAATTACATCTTCCTACTATTGAGTTTATGACCCGACAATGTGATTTGACGGATCGTTGTCACTGCGACCATTAAAGGGCTACCTATGTGTCACAGGAGTGACTCGTACATATTGCCCGCTAGAAACTGCCAAAGCAACAAAGCGATCCGCACCGCGCATGAGACTGTGATTGAGTTTCAGGATCAAGGCTAGGTAGGCCGTGAATTGATACCGAAGAACGTTTACCTAAATAAAACGCGTCGCTTTTGGCGTTCACTCAATGAGCCACAATTAACCCGTCTCAGTTATTCCTTTCTGGTATCTTCCTCATAACATCACCCTCAGTAAGTTTCGCTAGCCCTGCCCATAGGCACGTTGCACCGGACAGACGCCGCTGTGAGCGCAGAACGTTTCCTACTAAAGTTGTGTGTAGCGCACGGTAGGCCATCGGTAAAGTAGGGGCAATTCCTCAACCCGTTATCACCCACTGCCTCAGGCATGTCTTGCCAACGATTCATTGGATTGACACTAAGATTCGCTGTAAAGAAAGACGGCCGTGATGAATGCATCGCTTCCTCTCTGTCATTTGTTTTATCTGCAATCTTACTGGTCGGCTACATTATCAACAGCTAAGGTATTTTCGTCTGCGCCACTTAAAGTGTTTGTTCTTCTCAGCCTTGATATTATGACTTTACCTTAGATGAATTCTTTGTGTGGGTGTCCGTGCGTGACTCCTGATAATCCCAGCTGCTGCTAAGACAGGGCACCGACACTTAAGTAATATGAATCCTACGAACCAAGGCCGCGATATGCCTGGCAGCTTTCCTACAAGAAATGAACCCCCGAAGCACCAGGATATAGAAAACGGCGCGGCTGCTTGCTAGGCAAATATCAGCCCAACGTGCCTCTAAAGCATCATCGATAGAGACTCCAGCCGCTGGCTGCGGCGAAAACAGGGCGTCGGACCAAGCATCCTGCTTTCGCGCCAGGGACGAACATGCGTGGTCACCGGGTTACGACAACGCCGAGCCCGGTACACAGCGGTTTTAAGCTAGTTCGGGTCTCTATATCTTGCCAGGCAACGTCTATTCCTCGGTGGATTTGAGCGACGTTGCAATGATAGCTGATGACAGGCTGCTGAGGCTTCTTACGTGTCAACAACCGCATTGGACGCTAGATCACCTCCGGAAATGCTCCCAGCGGCTATAAAGTCTTCATCACCAAGTCTCCCGTTACGGGAAAGCCGTATCAAGTCTCGATGCAGCTTATTGCGTATGCGAGTGACAGTAAAGACGCTGGCTGTGTCTAAAACTTGCCGTCAGAACTAGCAGCCCGCTCACACTCTTGGCATGTCAGCGCCAGAAGCCCGGGCTACCTTAATCGAAAACGCCTAGCCTGGTACACAGCGGTATGTAGCGGTTGATAATTCAAATATTTCGAACGGATTCTGGTTAGGTGATTACTTATAATGAAGTGGATCGACTTATAAACCTTTGCACGCAGTTGTTTTTGGCAAATAAACAATTTCACCAATGGTACAAGCTCAAAGCATTCCTCCAAACGTGCTTAATATTACGTTGTATCTTCCAGGTTGGACTCCATGAAAGTGAGCCTGTGGAGTTGTCTTTAGGCTGCACTAGGCCCTTTTGTGCAGACAAGATAAAAAATAACCGTTTATTACAATTGTACTGCCACTTTTGTAAAATGACTTCTGAAACTTCTGACAAGGTCATTTTCCCAAAGTTTAATATAATATCAACGCATTTTTAATGTTTTCTGTGAAAGGCCGGCGGAGACTTACGTCAAAATGATTGCGACGCAGGTTTTCTGGCAAGGCATTGTCACCACAGTAGATCACATTGCACTTTTCGCACAAACAGGCCCTACCGATACCTGACAATCATCGAGGTAACTGAGGCAATGTAAAAACCCAATAATAATAAAATACCTCGCAGATAGGCAGCAAGCAGTGATATTGGTAACCCAACCACTACTTCCCAATTAATTTCGTCCATTAGTACTACAGGAAGCGTACAATCTTTCGTGTATAATAACAATATGGGTTTTGTTATTAATCTTTGAGACAAGTACATCTAGACAGCACTTTCACATAAAACTGCATAATGCTTTCCGGAATACGTGCATGCTTTGCCGAAACAACCTCAAAACTATCGTACTTTGCACAGGAAATTTTTTACGCCAAAAATAACTTTAACTGTATTATCAGCAACCGTAATACACGGTTTCACTAGAACACCAGCAAATCAAAATTCGTGGCGTACAGAAAGCAACGTTTCGTTAGGAAGAGCTTACTGGGGCTTAACCAACTTGGCCAAACGCAGCTAAAGAGGGTTTTCACGTTTTTTTAGAAATGACGTGCTTTTTTATGTACATGAGTAGTTTGACGCACTCTGTACGAAAATAGGTATAAAGATAGGCCTCATCCGCGAAGAATTCACAAAATCTGCTTGACATCGCATCCTATAAATGGCAGTCCCAACAGGACTTATCCTCACAGTTGGGACAAATATATTTCCTTCAACTTTGAGTTGCGGTTCTGCGTTCTTCAATTTACTGTGCAAACAGTAAACAACAAAGTCGAGAACGGGAGTGAGGTACAAGGATTTTTCCCTCCCATACTTCTTGTTTTTGCTTTGCGCCTAGACACAATAATTATCCGCATTTTGCCAAGTGAGCAGAAGCTAGTGCCACCATCTACAATCGCAATTGGAGCTGAAAACGCCCTTACCTCCGTGCTGCGCGCGCCGCTGATTCACAGCCTCAGGCCGTTTCAGTAAAGAGTGGATACTATCTGATAATATGTTGCCTAGGCAACAAGTGATAAGCGTCACATTGTCCTACAGCTGGCGTTTAGCACAAACTAAAAAAAAACACGTGCTGGGTAAAGAGCGTGCCTATCAGTTCCGCCGCCAGCTCAGCGAACCGGACGCCTCCCGAAGCGGAACTAAGGCTTCGGTGTCCTCGACTGTTTCCTTTAACCACCCCATGCGCTATGCAAACGCGTTCTTGATACAAAAAAAGCGTTCTGTACCCAGCTTGCTTTCCTCATCTTCACAGTTGCTTTAGGCTACTGCGGAGTCGTTGTTCGTAACCAACTCAGGGACAACTCAAAGGCGCATAGTTTATCTGGCTTCACATGATATGGAACGGCGGCCTTCGGACTATACAAAAGGTACCCCGGGATACATTAATAACACGGACCGAAAGAGGCACTGGAATATCAAGCAACTGGGGTATTCATGGCTCTCCTTGCAGCGGGGGAAAATAAAAAAAAAAGGTTTCGCGTTTTCTCTGAAGCTCTCTCAACAATTTTCGCAAGTTCCGCATTCTGCAATGAAATAATTGTTCATCTTAATCTTCCCTTATTGCAATTAGGTTGGAAAAGAATGAGCGGAATGAACGCCTCCAGGAGTTGATTACCACTTGGCCAGAGTAGCGGATTCTTTGCGTCAGTGAATCAAACTTCCTCGAAAAAGTCATCGTTTTTTGGGATGTTTGGTTTCCAATAGCCCTGAAAGTTGTATTATAGGGGCATGCCATGCCAAACGTTGCAGAGTGTGCTCTCGGCCATCGCAGACTACACAATAAAATTCGCGGTTAATGACTTTTCTACAGTGACAGTTCTCATGGCTGACCTTTCGGCAAAAGAAACATTTGTGTCTCTTGCAGATATTTAAAAAGCGCGGCGGTGACAAAAACCTACGTTGCGAAAAACATTTCCAAAAATCCCATAAAAAACGCAGATCATTTCAATAATTTCAGTATATGGAAAAAAAGAGCGCCTGCTTGCTAGAATTCATTGATAGGATCTAGTATGCTTTAAAATGGGCTTTGCGGTGAAGCAATGCGGTGTTTCTGAGCGGATTTTACGCATTTTTATGACTCCTATATCAATTTTACAGACAATGAAGTCCCAAACTTTGCTTATATTGCTGACGTTTAGTCTCTAAAAAATTATGGTGCCCGAAAACCCCGTAGTTTTAACGCGGTGTTGGCATAAACTTTGAAAATTTTGCAATGTTTTTCAAGGTGAGACGATGTACGGGCTGTGGGACGGTTTATGTAAAAATACAGGCTTAGACTCCTTCGAAAGGGCATACAAAGGGCATCGAGTTTGCAAGTTTTATTAGAGTACATTTTATATTAAGTGAGAAAGTAAATTTTATATTGAGCACTCACCAGGGCCACTGAAGGTGGGCCTAAGTCCGCTTCATTGCAACGACGGTCCTGCGCCAGCGAAGAGGTGCTGGTGCAGCGCAGGGGGATATACCGCATGTTTTGTTGGTTTCATAAGTTGCAGTAAGGGCTAAAGATGCACGTAGAATCACATTTACGAAGCCTATAGGCTTCGTAAATGTGATTCTACATGCATCTTCAGGCCTTCAGAAGTGCCACATCCCCACGGTGTTATTCTTTTTAAAGCCAAGCTTTAGTGTTCTCACGAATAGCATCTGTAATGCGAAAGCGCCCTGCAGGAAGTCAAGGTTTCTACAACGATGATGATGAATCATCATGAGTGAAGTGAAGACAAAGAACGTTTCAGTAGCCGGAATCGATACTGGGTATCTGTCAGTATGTAGCCGGCGCCCATACAATTGCTCCATTTAAACTTGTTCAAAACTCAGTCCAAATTCAGAAAACAACCTAAGAATCCGTCATGAGAAGGCTTCGCGTTGAACCGTCGTCGTCGTTACGCGGAGGGGTGCACGATTGTTTGTAGTTGTGGCACTTAGTTCTTTGAATTCCTAAGGTATAGAGATCTGGTTTGGGGTATACGGTTTTTGCAAATAAGCTATGCTGCACGCTTCGAAGGGGCAGGCGAGCGAAGCTATGCGGATCACAAGCAATGACTTACTTTGCGCGGAAAAAAGGACAGAATACGCATTCCCCAAAGGCAATCGACCTTTTTAAATCTGAGATGGGTGTACACTGAAGCGAAGAAAATCTGCACTCTAGAGCACGAATTAGCTTCGATTCGCAGCTCTTGGTGCGCCGCACTGCATTTTTGTCCGCGGTGGTTGCACCCACGCAGCTCGCACGTGCAGTGCACATGCGAACTGCGTGGTTTATGGCTACGGAAGAACTGATGTCCGTAATTGTATGCAACATTGACCATGAGGGCTGCATGTACAGAAGTTGCATGGCCTGTCTAGGCAAAGATGCCCATCTGAGCATTTTGGAAAACACACTATATATTGGCAAAGTTGAAGACCTCCATTTTGTCAACCGTCTCTCAGGTGTTCTCTTCAGACACCAGAAAATAATTTTAAATTCTGCGAAATTTTCAGGCAAGTCTTTAGCGGCTGTAGAAAATCTCAAGATGTACCACTTCCTCTCAAGCAGCAAGTACCTGCGAGAGTCAAAACGGACCCTAAAGATGTGGAGATGATTCTTTTTTTAGCACTTCGCCTACAATTTTACCCCCTTGTGCAAGGTGCTCCACACTCGCACCACTAGAATAAATGATCAAGCCACGATACACCTCCCTTGTGGCGCCAATTGTTCAGAAGAGACTGTAGGCCTCTGTGCTAAATCGCTTGTCGTCATTTCTGATTGTATTGACCGAGCACACGACAGCGGCAGTTGATATTTTAAAGGTGATGAGTAAAAATATTTGAAAAGAATTTCCCTACTGCGAAAAAATGTACTATTTTGAAAACGTAGCATGATCAAAGCGCAAGAAAGAAGTTTATTTTGAGGTGCCGTAAAAATTACTTTATTTTTTTTGCTGAGTGGAACTTTCTGCAACGTCATCTAAGTAAAGGCGGCAGAACCATTTGGCGATTTGTCGCCAGCTACCTTACCCGAGGCAATTACTTACACCCTATATTCTTTATGCATTGGGGAAAGAAATAATGAAGGTATATTTCTGCTCTTAGTTCATAAATAATGGTTGTGAGGATAGAGAGAGTCTCTCAAAAAGGTTTCATTCGACAATTCTTGGGGGAGAAGCAGCTAGCATTTGAGCGTGTCCGATGGCGCGGCGGGAGTGTAGCCACTGCGCACGCCTGAGCTTTACTCGGAACACGTTAAAAACGGCCATAGCTCATGTAGGTACTATTGCGCCTAAGCGACAAAGCCGGATGTCAACAAGTGGGCGCATTTTGAAAGGAGATTGTAATGAATGCGTTATATCGACTGTCTTTTCTCAAGCAGTTTGCTTGTCGTCGCTGCAGTCATTTACAAGCATATTAAGTACACTCTTAAGAAAAGGTCGGGGCATTCACTAATGGAACACTAACAAGTTACTTCTCCCAGTATACACTAGGCTATTAGTAACTGCAGGTAGTAAATTTAGTACTAGATAGGGTTACTAACTGAAGTAGGCAGTAAGTACCACTACCTCCCCGAGTGAAGTCCTAGCGATAACACTCTTCTGAGCTACATGCGTTTACTAACTGGCCATGCATAACTTAGTCATAAGCACGACCTTAATCTAGTGCATACTACTGTCTACACTCAGTTAATTTACTAACCATGCAGTTGTCAGTGGCAGAGGCTACGTACAAAACCTTGGGGTAGTACGGTTTGTAAGGAGTTAGTACTACGGCCGTTACTACCTTTTTACGACCTTTGTATTAGGAGTGTAACATAATCAAGGAAACGATTCACGGCATGTTTCAAATATTCCCAGTTATGCGCTACTTGCACCGTGCGGAGCAACACCTGGCTGCGCTTATACTGACTTCCGTTGCCGTTCTTAACTTTTACACGAGTATAGTGAACGTTATGATTCTATGCATGGCTGACAGTCATATCTCACTTATGATGCTGCCGACAATAATAGCCGACCGGCCTTAACTTCGGTAGACAAGCACGTTGTTGCGGGAACCAAAACCGAAACTTGTTAGTACTCTCCAGAAATAAACTGCATTCCGGCACAGGTGCTTGTAGTAAACATTATCAAATTTTTTTTTAGAAAATAACATTGACGAAAAGTCAAGTTCGTATAGATGACGTTTAGAACCTTGGGCATCATCCATGAACATCGGAAGAGGTATCCTCGCTAGTGGTGTAGTTTCTACAGCCGCCGCTAATTCCGGATGGCTATTGTTTTCTTCTTTTGAATTTTATAAAAAAATACTGTTTTATCGACCGCATTAACGATGAGTCTTTGCAATGGAGACACAAACAGAAGTCCGAAGAAGTCACTTCTGGGACCCTATAAAAATACAGAAGTGATTTAAAAATTTTGACAGTACTTGTGCAGATGCTACGGGGTAAATTTCCACTAGTCTGAGTGCGTTTACGTGAACTTTTTGAGTAGAAAAATGAATTACAATGTGGTGTTTCTTTTGCATGCTCCTTACCATTTTCCGTAACATTTCCTACAAAACTAACTTGTCTTGGCTTACGATGGGACGATGCTTAAAGTTCTAAATCCCATGCTTACGCCATTGTGTTTTTGTCAATGCTACTTTTTCTTTGGGAAAGACTATACTGCTCATAGCATGAATTAAAATTGCAAGAATATACTGTTTGGGATTATTTTTCGAAATTTCAAAGCAGTTTCGGTTTCAGTTCCGCCATGCAATGCGTATGTCTATGGTTTCCTAGGTGATCTGTAATCCCGCATACGTCATTCTTCTGAAATCGTAATGAACCGGTATTGGCATGTTGTTGTCTGCAGACTAATGCCGGGTCAACGTACTTACGCCGCTTCAAGATAACAGGTATCATTCTATGCAGTGAGAAAGGCCGAGCCGAGGTGGACAACGTAACTGGTGCTCCAGTTCATCGGAGATGGTGAACCGTGCGTCACGTCTTCCGCGCCTACGGATCTCACCTACATGTCTTTTCTCCGTTGTATCCGCCGCGTCGTCAGACCATCAGCCAATTAAACACAGTCGGCGAATAAAGAAAAAAAATTCCTTACTCTTGGATTCTAACCAACACTATGAATGCCACTGGCTTAGTGCTTCATCAAATTAGCCAACATGAACGTGTAACGAGGCTGACAAATAACAAACAGATATGCTGAGGCCCACCTCCGTCATAACGGACATAGATCTTTACATGTTGAATTGCAGTACTTTAAGCTCCTAAGCTGAACATTTCTTGAATAACGTTTGGGCAGTAAGCTTTACCTTAGACCGCTCAAATAATAAAACCTGCAGCAACTACGTTTCTCGTGTCAGTATTATCGACGGCAATGTGTTGTCGCGTTGAAGACAGGTCTGCCGTTTAACCTATGGGAAGGTTTTATGGTTTGCGATTAAATGTTTAGTTTGTTTCATTTTTTTTTTATTTTCAAGGAAAGTTTGACATCCAACTCAATGCAGCCATGCAACGAAAACTCTAGTAGTTGCAGAAAAATTTAACCAGGTCCAGAATTCCAATGCGGGGCCACCCTAAAATCGGGGCGGTCGCTCTACAAACTCCGCTAATCAGGAGGCTAGCCGTTTGTAAGGCGAGAACGAATTGATCAACAACTCGAATTGATGAACAGGGGCTAATTCTCCTATTAGGTACATAAATATGATTTTTTTTCTACTTTTGATTTTCTTTTGATTTTCTACTGTCATACCCATCGCACAGGCATATGCAGCTTACGGTGAAGCGTCGCATGTCAATTGTATTGTTAAGTTGCGGCGCACGACGATGACGCGAACCATGGGCGATGGTGAAGTGATGCATTTACATGATGGTGCGCAGAACGATGCGATCTATTTACAAGCGGCCATTATCGCTCGAGCAAAGAGCCAGTGCCATCTACTGTTTCGTCACCGTCAGCGATGGGTCCCATGGAGCTATCCACCAGCGTACACTTTCGGTTCACGTAACATTACCCCCTTCTCAAAGCTGACCGTCCCGGTCGAGGTACTTGGAAGGGTGCAGTTGTGAGACGAGATGACAATATACAGTGAAGTCCTTGCCGCCGTGGGTGATGGTGAGATTGACGAACATAGGCCCCGGAACAGATGTGCCCGAAGACAGGATAAAGGAATGTCCAAAGCCCCCGTAGACACCCCGGAGAACGGGGCAGGGGAACGGCATCGTCGTCTTGTGTAGTCACGGCTAATCGCGTCTCATCTGGGCTCGGCTGGTCGTGGCTGGGTACACGGGGCTGAGTGAAGAATGGGCGCATTCGTGTCTCAGCGGGGCTGGGGCAGCCAACGCGACCAAAGAGCTTCGAGGCTATGTCTCCAGAAGCCGAGACGGGGTAAGGCTGGGGCCAAGATAGGGGCGAATCCGCACCCTCCACCAAAAGGTTACATGGAGGCAGGAAAATGATGACACCAACCATGGGCGATGGCGAAGTGATGTATTTACAAAATGTTGCCACAGAGCGATGCGATCTATTTCAAGACGCCTTCATCGCTCGAGCAAAGAGCCCGGCCATTTACTGTTTCGTCGTTGTCACTGATATCTCCTATGGTGCTATGCGCCAGCATCCACTTGCGCTTGCGGTAACAATATGGAGGAATATTTGTTCGTTAACAAGGGTTACCATCAGCCTGTTCAGGTACGCTGCAGGACGAAGACCTCTCCCATTGGCTTCCAACCGCTCGTGTCCTGCGCTGCTAAACTGCCACTGAATTTCTTGATTTCATGTCTTCTACTTTATCTGGCACGTCTCTGTAGTAAACATCATGTGACCAGGGGTTACGTTGACTGCTGGAGAGTATGGCTAAAGCACGATCACAGATATCGTTTTAAGCCATGGGCGTGTTGCACGGAAACATCAAAACCAAAACTAGTCCGAACTCTCGAAAAATAAAACAGCTATATTGCTACATATAATGTTTTGAATTGCAATAATGTGTTTCCGAAAAAACATCCTTTCAGAAACACAGGTGCACATGCATGGACTGCAAAATCTCGGCCGTCGTCCATGACATCACAAGATGAGTTTGCTCCATTTCGCATCACTGCTCCTGTTGTTGCACCCGCCGCAAACCTCGCATGGTATTTTTTTGTTCTTTGGGGCTTTGGATCGTAAACACGGCATTATCGGCTGCATATACGACGCAAACGATATTCAGTTGCACTGGTCTAAGCAATGTAAATACTAACGGAAGGTTAAAAATGTATAAAATCGGTTCGTTACGAATTAGCAACCCACAAACTAGGTTGATCAGAATTCTTCAAATTCAAACTCGTTTTTTCCCCCTTGGCGTGTCCAATGTTCACGTGAGTCTTCATGGGCTCCACTGTCACCAAGCAGCTCAATGATTTTCATGAAATGAAGAAAGTCAGATTGGTGTGACTCTTCGGAGGGGAGCTCAGATTAGCGTAACTGTATTGCTGGCTTTCCAAACATTGCTATTATAAATTCATTTATATAACAATCACCAGCGAAGTCGCCCAGTTTCTAAGGCGTTGCGCAGCTGAGCGCAAAGACGCGGGTAGAATCCCCGGCCGCTGCAGCGCCTTTTAATTGGGGGCGAAAAAAAAAAATGCTCATGTGTTGGAGATCTCGGCGCATGTTAAAACCCCCAGGTGGTCACAGTTTTATCCCGAGCCCTCTACTAGGGCGCGCGCCATCGCGTTTGTAGCGTAGGTGCCCTACGTGTCATAAGCATTCAATCCGTCATATAGCAATCCTATTTTGCACTATTTTATCTCCTGAATATGGCCGCTCACTGCATTAATACGGTAGTGCGCTAGGGAAAAAAAGTTTTGACTTGATTCCTGCAACGAAAGTCGCTATTTCAATCAAGTAAATACAAGGCTGCAAAACAATAAAGTAGCATAAGCAAAAATGTCTATGTCGTTCGAAGGTTGCGCACGTCCATTTCATTAGGGCGTCACATTTTGGCCCATTTCCTTCTCGTATCACCTCTGTCCTTAAAGCCTGGGACATTTCACTGGAACAATTCCAGTTTCAGCTGAATTTTAACGCTTCGAGATTGTCATCCTCGGATCACTTTCGCCTTCCGCCCATTTATTACACTATGTCTGCACAACAATGAACAGCAAAAAAGTGGCAGGGCTGGTTTCCGATGCTTCACTGATTCAATTAAATATTCTGCTAACTCTCGAGCTACTTTTTTTCTACACGTTCATTCCTGTCCAGCTTAACTTGAATCAAGTTTTAGTAATGCCCCGCTAATTCATTAGCAATGATCATGCGTTCATTTAAAAAATACAAGAAAGTTTGCTTTTCTAGCCAACGGGTAATTATCGAAATATGCCTTTCTGACGCCAGTGTTCACGTGTATGTAGTGAAGCGACCACAGTGTGCGTGAGAAACACCACGCTTCGAATTAGACACTGACGAATGGCAGTTCTCAATATAAAATTTTATTTGTTTTCGTGACAAACAATATTGCTAGCACTGATCATAACATCGCCGGACAATACCCTCACGTGGAACAGGTTAGAAAGACGCACAACTGAGTCCTACGTGCATACGACTAACAAAATTGTCACTACGGTCTGGTAAGTTTGATCACGTACAATACTACACCAGTGATTACAACCTATCGCTATCCGCTTTATCTGATTGAGCACAATAAACCTGCCTTGTTGTGGGACCTTTCGTCTCGATGGATCTTTCCATTCGATGGACATTCAGGCTCGATAGGATATTCTGTCTCTGTGGACGTTTCGTCTAGGTGGACATTTATGCTTGATTGGTTCTTCCGTCTCAGTAGATCTTTTGTCTCGGTGGACATTCAGGCTCGAATGGATCTTACGTCTTAGTGGATCTTGCGTCTCGCCGATCACGGGAGGGATTGGACCTTCCTACTGGGTGGATGTTTCGTCTGTTTGGACATTGAGGCCACAAGCGGTAGCGGGATACAACCTTTCGACTGTCTGCGGCGGCAAGCCCGCGGCGGTGCCACTGTTCGTGACGGTTGCAAACAGTGAAAAAAAAAAAACCACGAAGCCGCTTCAGAATCTTCAATTATGCCAAGCCAGCAGATATGATCTTCCTAAAAGGCCGTAACCACTTCCTGCCGGCAAAAATTCCCACGCGTAATTTTATCTCTAGTATTTTTTCAAAGAAACAGTGCCTGTGAAGAAGGTAATTGTTTCCGCATGCGTGCGCACTGACCGTGACTGACCGGCTCCAGGTGGAGATGTCTTGTTATGAAAGGCTTCGGCTATGTTTTTTTTTTTGGAAAACATCTCGGCCACACGGTTTGAAAATGCGGAAATTTACAAAGAAGGAGGGGAAACTGAGCGGTCATGAGAAATACAGTGCGTCACGGTGGACCCAAGGTGTAAGAGGGCACATAAAAAATGAAAGAGAGAGAACAAATGGGGTTAAAGTCGGAGGAGAGCGAAAACTGAAGCCGAGGAAGACGAGGATAAAAGAGATTAAAAGGATAAAAGAGAACCCCGAACTAGACATGGGTGACATTTTGGCGTGTACAAGCAACAGGTGTCCATAAGGCAGTCGCAGAAGGGATATGCAATGTACTGCAGCAGACATTAAGGCCGGATCACGCATATACAGAGAAAAAATGTTTATAACGCTGTAGCACACATACAAAAAGACGAAAAGTGCAACATTATGCTCTGGAAGAGCGTTCGTGGAAGAGCATATGCGTTTGCATACATCAAGAAAGTAACAAAAAAAGAGACAGAAATGAGAAAAGAGGGAGAAAGACGAAAAGGGAAGGGTTTAATGCAACGCTATATCACTTGTTCAGTTCATCGCGATGAAAAGAAAGTATGATGGTAAAAAATATGTATCTTTGTACATATAGGGTACGAGAAAAATACAGAAAAGGTACTTTTTTCTTGTAAAATTCTATTCAATTACGTTTTTTCTCAACCCGGGCATAGCGCATGGTAAACACTGCTGTGACAATTGGAGACAATGGTTGTTTGCGCATGAAACAACTGATGTCGTACCATCGCTCATATAGGGTCCGGCGTACAATGCAGTAGTGGTATCCGCGTGTGAAAACTGTAGCAGTTTTTTATCCCGTGCAATAGAGCGTAAGATTGTGCTTTATTTGAGCGCACGTTATTTATTTATTTTCTGGCCCTACAGAAAACATAGAAACCCGATAATTAGAGGCTTACGGAGATACCAGTGGCAGTGCGGATAACGCTAGCTATATTCAATCCGATCGTCTACGTCACCGGCTTTTGTACAGCTACGGCTGCTGTACAGAAAATAAAAGCAACAGATTTCCCATGTTTACGGATCTACAAAGTGAAGTTCAGTCCAGCGCCTATCAGACAGAGTTCCCGAGATTTGAATTCGGGAACAATGGAGCATTAGATACGTGTTTTGCATGAATGCAGGCTCATCCATAGTACTACTGTAGATTATTTGCAATTTCCCAGGGACCTTGTTGCTTTTTACATGCAAGAAACTTCAAACAGGGTAATGCACTGCACTTTTGTTTTGCGAGAGTTTTCATTACGGCATAACCGTTATATGTACAACATCATAACTGTGTCACGCAGGAACGTCAGCAGAGACCGGTACTGAGGGCACCCTATCGACCGTGTAGATTAGGGGGTCTCTCAGGATGGAGCCCTCTGCCCCGGCAGTGTCGCAGGCGCGAGGTTTGAAGGGCATGGCAGGTCCACTGAAGGTGGACGTTTCGGCTTCGGCCGCAGGGACCATACAAAAGGCACAGAAGTCCGCAACCGGTGCGTAATAGCGGGATGGCCAAGAGTGGGACACTGCTGGGGATAAGGCCACCCCAACTCGAAGCCTCCACAGCAGGACCTCCTACCAACGAGCCAGCCCACTGGGAAGGTCAGTTCGACGCAGTGGAACTAAAGCACGCGTGGCGCGGCGGAGGTTCTCCTTTTCCACCAGCAGTTCTTCTAGAGCGGACACCGGAAGAAGTGGTGGTGGCCGTAGAAGGTTCTTACGGCGACAGCCGCGATCCGCCGCTGTGGGCAGTTAGCATGTCCCGGTAAATCGATTAAAAAGCAACAGGGCATGAGTATGTGTCCACAATCACGTGAATACGTGCCGATATGCTGTTGCTATGCTCAACGCGAAGTATATCACGTATGGCTGTCGTTGAGTCCGTGTAAATGTCCAGTTTTACGCCGGTAGTTACTGTCGATGCAAGCGCTGGAGACCATCCCGAATAGCAGTAAGTTCTGCCAACATGATTGGTATAGGGCGGAGGGTCTCATAGGCGCAGCACTTGTTTACGTTTGGGTGATAGAGACAAGCCAAGCCTGTGGTTACGATGCAGTCGTGTGCCCCGGCGTACAGCAAAGCTTGCATGACTCATGACCGCGTCGCATTTGCCCTGTGACGGTCATGAAGGAGGGCTGCATCCAGAGGTGGGTGAGTGAGAGGTTCGACATGTAGCCTTGCCAGAGGCTTGTTGTTGCGGAAGTGCGTGACCACAATCTTACGCAGCCACTCAAGGGCACACGCGAAGCTCTTGTTTCTGAATGTGTTGCGCCCTCAGAAATGTGTCACCTTCTCAGTAATGTGCTACAACCACTTCAATTTTGCATGTATAATAGGCGTGTATCTATAACCGACTGTGCTTGCAAGATTTCGTTCTACAAAGACAGTAGCGGACACACTTTATCAAATGAAACGAAGCCGTTTGTTCACGTCCCTAAGCTAAAAAAACAAGCACAGATGTTTTTCAGCATATAGCTCCAGCACTGACGATTTATTTTGTAGACTAATTAAAATGGGTCGGCAAACAAAAAACTTTGTTAATTTCAGACACTTCGAAGAGCCTAAGAACTACGCCGAGAAGCAGCTTATGTTTAGCATGCTGTAAAGACAGAGCTTCTCTTTCTTTAACCCACATCGTCGCTTAGAAGAACCCCTGTGCCGTCAAATTTCTTAAACACAAGTGAGTCAAAGGATCAGCCGCCAAATTACTGAAATGGTATTGCATTCCTACAATTCTCGCTCTTATCGGCATTAATCGGCGAACAAGATGAGGAGCACTTTTCGCCCGTACCGCTGTAATTGCAACAACATTCCTCTACGTAGCCAGTACTTTACTGCATATGCGATCAAAAGCCACATTTACGAAATACTTAAGCGTACGAAGACAAACTGCCCATGCCGCCTTATTCTCTAGGAGTGTAGCTCTCTCGACGTTGCACGCAGGTCTTGTTTCTGCCAGAACGTGCTCCTAATGCCACCATCCGCTAGGTGTGGCAACATATCAGTTGCTGAAGTGTATGCTGACGGGCCAGTTGGTACATTGTTAAACTAAGAAAAACAGCGCAAACGACAGGACGAAGAACTTTCTTCGTCCCGTCGTTTGCGCTGTTTTTCTTAGTATATCAGTTGCTCTCATAGCGTTACAACAGTGTTGTTACCAGAGAAGCATTGAAGGCCTCTATTATAGCCTTCCATGCAAGCATAAAAATTACCCTACAAGATTCTGGAATGTGGTTTTCCGAAAACCAATTGTGACATTGTTATATATCGTAGCAAGAATTTTGTTCCCAAAAAAGCAACGCGCGTCACATTTCAAATATAAGATGGCAATCGTATTAATTTAAGAGGATATTACCACGCAACCAATGACCGTTTCTATGACTAACGGCATTATACTTCTACCGACGAAGTAGTCTCCGTGCGCTACGTGGGGCGAACAGGATCTCCCTACTTCCCCATGGGGCGCCCACCTGCTCTATTAGATAATATGGGTCTCCTGCGCTGGTATGGCGGCGCCAGTGATGATGATGATTATTCCTGGCCCTACTGCTTGAATTAGTACGTCGGTTGCTCAGCAACGAACTTGCCTCTTTTATACCCCTTACTCGTCCGGCTCTTAGCTAAGCTAACAGAATAGCCTCCCTCTTCATTGGTTCATGCTTCATGAAGGTTCATTGACAATATTTTTCCCTTTTGGCGCCACGGGGAAGAGGAACTTCTAAAATCTATCACTGGTTTCAACAACGCCCACTTGAACATTTCATTTCCCCACTCAAAATCCACATCTGGCACGAACTTTCTTTATGTTTCAGTAAACATATCAGACAACAAGCTTGTGAGCTCGGTGTGCAGGAAGCCAACGGAAGAGTACAATGCTTCCTTTTTAACAGCAACCACGTTAAACACTGTAAACAGGCCATACCATACCGTCTGTCTCTGCGTTTTCGAAGGATACGATTTTGGCACCGCAGATTGTGCTTCGAAGTGTCAATGACTAACTAACTGACCTAACGCGATAACAATACCCAGGTGTGTCATCAATGATGTCATTAGGTAGTCTGAACAACAGGACCACCACTACCTGATAACTAACTCAAAAGCCAAATCGGAATATGACTCCCAACCTTATTCTAACATATGCCGCTTCGTCCTCCAGCGTAAACTGCATACTCTCAAAGCACCACAACAATTTACTTCAAAGCGAAAGGTTGCGAGGTCATGTCGTGTACCTCATGTCGTGTACTGACGTGCGAAGAAATTCAGAGATTTTGTAACGGCGTCTTAGATCAACATCCACACTTTCACCGGCACCGAACCATGCAATAAGCCTAAATGCAAACAATTCTTCATGACGACTAGGGCCTCTGTCACCAAAAGCACCTAGTCTTCATTCTCTGTCAAGATAACAGGAAATTTTGAATGTGGCAGCGCGAACATTATCTACCTTCTTTAATGCACCATATGCCACGCCCAGTACCTTGGTCAAACTGAGAATCCGTTAAGTATGTGAAATAACAACCACAAAGTGCACATAGAGTGCTTACCATACCTTCCCCTATCTAAACATGTAAATAATCTGGCCAACCACTTCCACAAATTCGGAGCATTGGTGCTTCAGTCCCATTTCAAAACACATTGTGACCCTGAAGCCCGTGAATCTTACCTCATTTACAAGTTTAGCACTGTCTTGGGAGATATAAAAGAAAACAGAGGCCGCTTGTGTTGCTTGCCCAGTCATGAACCCCAGTAGGCTGATGACACGAGAAATTGAGTAAGTTTGTTCTAAAAAAAGTGTTTTTTTCTAGTTTTTTTTCTATTCTCTTTATTAAGATCAGTGTGTATTGTGCCATGTATCTCCGTTTCTCTACCATATAGGTACCAATGTATGTAGATTGAACCATTTGAACCCCCCTTTGTTTCTTAATCTTTGTGGACTGAACAATTGCTATCGGGCAGGAGAAACCGATTCTCGATTTTTTCCTCCATTTCGATTCTTTATTGTTTACTGCTTTCTTTGTGTGTCTGTATGCGCATATGCGAACGGATCAGATGTTCCGCATTGATGATGTCTATTCCGATTCATGTATGTGTTATTTAGCTTTATGTACATTTATTTCTCTGTATTTGTGTGATCTGGCTTAAATTTGCGTTACATTGCATTGCATTACCGTTGCATGGTATGGCAGTGCCCTTCTGCGTCCGCGTCGTGGAAGACTGAAGCTTTTTTCGCAGAAAAATGTCTGTTCGATTTCACTTGATGTGTAACCACCTGTCGTCTGAGACTCACCTCGACCCGTTTTTATTGCGCACTCTAGCGGTGTGTTTCTCGCTCCCTCCCTCTCTAAACTCTCGTCCTTTTCCTCTACCACTCTTGTTTTTCTCTCTCTCTTGTGTTCTCTGTTTAACTCTTGCACTTCGCTTCTTTGAGTAACACTTGACTTCGCCATCCCCTTCTTGTATTTCCCCTGATCCCTCAATTCCTTCTAGTTGTTTTGTATATATCCATATTTTTGAAACTCCCGTACCTAGCGACCTGCGTGTGGCAGCAATGTTTTCTAAAAAAATTAGCAGTGGTCGTAACAGGCTGCCGCCGCACGGAGCAGGTCATTTCGCATGCACGCGCAAGAAACTCGCCGCTCCACAGACCCTCACCTTCTTCGTTTCACGTGGTGCCTCAAAGGAAATGCAACACTTTCATGTTATCAAAAAAATTCCCCGCATTTCCCCGAGGGGAAGAATGTGAAAGTGCGAATGCACGAGTTGAATTTGCGCGGTTCGGCAATGTTCGCGAAAGAGAGATCACACACACACACACAACTACAAAGAAAGAAAAATGCATTTATTCACAGACACCTATTTGTGTTGTCGTTGTACTTGATTGCTGGAGCGGATCTCAGCTTTGAAATTTCGTGTCAGTACTCCTTTAAGCGGGTGCATTAGCCCTTCTCACGCCCGATTCCTGGCCAATCCCGCACATGGGTATGTGCCATGTCAGCGGCCAGGCAGCGTGCGCCCATCTCCCCACGTTGCCAAGGAAGACGAGGGGATTCCTGGCCAATCCCCCACGTGGGTATGCTATGCGCACATCGCCGGTGGACGCAGGTTCAGGGTCGCTTAAGAAGTACATTCGCACTTAAAAACCCTCACGTGTCTTGCATACACCCCCTTTCTACTGTCTTTCTCGGCACCTATCCAACCTCTTCCTCCTTCCTTTTCTCCCCACCTGTGCGTTTTAGTGCTATCTATGCGTATGGGTCGCGTAGAGCCGAGTTTTTTTTTGCTTACATTTTTTCCACCACCCACAATAGAAATGTATCTAAAGACAACTGATCTGCACTTTCTTGCATCTTTCAAAAGACCTGTTTCCGGTCCTAACGTTAGAAAAATGTTTGTTTTCACTGGAACCACTCAATCGTACAGTCAACGTCATAGCCAAGAACCTTTTTATCAACTATATTTATACATGCATGCATACCCCCCCCCCCCCCCCCCCCCTTCTTCAAGTTCCATCTATCAGTATGTTCTCCTTTGGATGGTACGCATCATCCGCCCCCAATAGGAGTTTCGGGCGTAATTGCTCAAGGAATGAGGATTTAGGCAACCCTTCTTTAAAATAAGGCAAGAACGCTGTGACATTGAAAACTCTCGAGCCGTTTTTCTTTTAGCAGTGAGGTTGATAACCGAGTACCCCTATTCCGAAATCAGAAAAGCGAACGGAAGTTTGGTAACGGCATATTAGAACGCGTATAAACCGTCTCTTCTCGGACTGGTGCACTGATAAGTTGTGCAACTGCAGCTGCTACGTGTCATTCCGTGATCAAGCGTGACAATAAAACACTAAAGCGTACAATGGGATTTTACAAGGGCTGATGATTTGCTTATACACCTTGATGTTAGAAGTCCTTTTTCAAGAGCTGATCTTTATTTTGTTTTTTACACGTGGGCGCAACCCCGATCTATTGGGGAACTCTTCATATCTCTCGTACTTGTCCGGCACATCTTTACCAGTAGGGGGGTGGAATGTGCCTTTATTGTTCTAACATTTTTCAAAAACGCCCCAGCTGTTTATGAGACATTGCTTCGTGTTTTAAGACCATCCTTCAGTTTTTACGATTTATCGTAATGCACAGGAAATATTGCACGGCTTCGTTTTACCTAACCAGCCCACAAGTACGCTTTCATGACCAAGAGACCAACGAAATTTAGGACATCTGTTTATTTATTTACTTATAATGATATCTGCAAGCTAAATGAGAGCATTGGATAAGGAGGTAAAAACTTCAATATGTAACAGGGTGGTCATCAACAACAGCTAGCAATACAATCAAACTAATACAGAATCGCAACAGAAATGACAAAACATGTGAAGTACCTTGCACTCAAAACAAGTGTAACAAGGTGGAGGGTTGGCGATGTGCAGAAAAGAGGTATAACAAGAACTTCAAGGTACATAAGAGAAACAGGAAACCATTCTGGGGCCAAGGCATATAATTCAAGTGAGCGGCAACAGCAGTGCGTCTCAGCAGCAAAAACTGGTAGAACGATAACTAAGATACATCCGAGGTAAACACCACTAAAAAAGGTAAATTGGGAGGCCTAGGTGCACAACTCCCGCACGCATTCACCAAAAGCCCATATTGCGAGTCATAAGAAGGCCCGAACCGCAGAAAATTCATTATTTAACCATTTTGTCTAACTTTATGCTTTATTACTGCCGCCAAGGGGTACGATAGGCACTTTTGTCTGCTCCAAAAGTACGTGAAAACATGTTACTTTTAACCGCAGTGGGAAGTGATGTGGCACTGTACTCTTTATTTAAACCACTTATTTTCCACAGAATGCGCTTCTTTTGCACGTTCACAACAAGAGCTCCCAAGACCTGTTTCAGCAAACATCAATGTAGTTGACAACAAACTTTCAGTTTTGATTCCTGCAATTCGTCATTGATCTGCAATGATTGTTCAAACACTAATAAACATTTCCTTGCAGTTTCAGCGATGGGCAACTACATACGTTTTCAGTGCAGCTGTGAAAATGTTTTCAGTAGGTTGTTAACGCAACATTTTGATTACAGTCAAACAAACGTATTTATACGTGTCGAAAATAGCCATTGTAACACTGACTTCCGAATAGCAAGAAGTACATTCTTCTGGCTAAACACAATAAATGTGCATGTATAATTCACTATCACAAAAAAAGAAGCCGCTTTTTTCATTCTCCGTGTTCAAAAAAAGCAAACGAAGGATTTTTTAGCCGTCCTGAACAAATAGGACAGGAAGACAGTGCTTTTTAAATATAAGGTCATGGCAAGGTGTGCAAGCAACTCCTCTTCGGCCACTCACTTGCATAGATTATCCGTTCTCATTTAGCCTGAAAGGCACAAAGAACATTTTTAGAACACCTGAAAGATCGTTCACTGCTACACCCTTCAATAAAATAAGAGTGCTGTCTATACACCAAACGATCATACAATAAACGGTTTAGTTGATGCAGGCAGCAGTAGTTGTGGCGAAAGATCACAAAAGCGCCCATAAAAACGGCACAACAAAAATGCGCACCAATGCATTCTGTGAAGATGGTTTGAAGGCCAAGCTGTAAATGACACCCGCAACGATTGCCCATGCGCCTGAACATTAATTCATGCACGTAGCTCTACGATGAGTAATATCAGAGACAAGCAAATGCACTTAAACACAGCCTTTATTACTGCAAAGAGATATTCTCGGCAAGGTAAATCTATGGATGATTTATTAAGGGTGGTTGGTTGAGTTGTCTTGGTCGAGCACATGATGGGAAACTCTTGTTTTATAAGATTAAAGGCACCTCAAATCCGGGACTTGCTGATTTTCTCCGTCTCTGCCACCACCCGACAGAGGACTACAAGATCGACGGAGCAGACGCAGGAGATGTGAGGTGGCATGCGTTGGTGTGAGCTTCCGTTTTTTTATAACTGCTACGGCATGCGCAAGGTGCGCACACGGCGGCTACACGTGCAGTGGGCGGAGCGCACAGCGTGCGAGAGGTCCCGTGGCCCTATCACGAGGCATTCAGTGAGACGGAATGTGTTAACAGATGTGTTTGGTGTGTGCACCATCTGTCTTTCATCTATGCGTGGGCTTCTAGTATCATTCGGTAAGGCAACGGCCCTTCGCTCCAGTGTCTCTATTCGTTCTAGGTTCACTTACTGGTGATTTCCGTAACTTCTATTATTTGTTCGCGGAGTTTCTGCTCACAGCAACGGTGAAGAAAGAAAACCCTGTGGGGGTCGCGGTAAAAAGCTCCGCTTTAATAATAACCCCCCCCCCCCCCGACATTCTTTGGGTTTTAAGCCTTGTCTTTAAAAACTCCGCTTTAAATAATAACCGCCCCCCCCGACATTCTTTGGGTTTAAAGTCATTGTCTTTAAAATAAAGTAGGTCTAGGAGTCCTATATCGGCCAAACTTCATTAAATGTGAATGGTTGCCCCCGAAAACCCCGAAAAAGGTAACAGGCCCAACATCGTGGCCCTAAATCGGTGGTGGTGAGATGTAACATCCGCGTTTTGTTGTCAGCTTCATATCATTTGAAACGAATGTAAAAACTTCACCAACAGCGCCATGATTCAATGGCCTGAAAAATTTCATGCCACTCGGCTTGGCGGCAACATCAGGACGTTAAACAAAAAGAAACAGAACAAAATAAGGCGCCGTTCTGCTCGCTTTACTGTATTTGCTGCGTCTATTTGCACATGTCTTAGGTAAAAGTATTTAGGTGTAATATTTTGAGGTAATAGAATATGACCTGTGGTTTTATTTCTTTTGTGTCTGTAGTCTTTTTTTTATATTGTCAACCATGGGCGACGTTAAGAACTCATCCATTAGCCAAACCTTTAACACCAGGCCTACTTCTTTCTTACTGGATAGGCACATTTTTTTTCGTTCGCAATGTTAATCGAGTCACCACACCAACCTTAATTAAATAACAACGGACCGAGTTACGTCGTTCAGTTTTTGCTTTAAACAAATATCTGGCTGCCATTAACGCAGCAGCAATAGGCACCCCCGGTGGAACGTACTCTGTCCCCCCGAGGAAAATTACAAGCAGCGTTCCGTATAGAAGAGGTCAAGTACATCACCTGCTTCTGTGCCTTTGTGCTACCACGGCGCCTCACGAAAACTGTCTGACATTCATCTATGCTGAGAGCTTGAGTCAGAAAATTTACTAAAGCCAAGGGATAATTAATCGCAAGGTTTTCACCTCTTTTTTGCTTATAGCACAAAATTTTCATGCCCCCCAAAGTTACTCAAAGCCAGCAACTGACCTCGGGCAGGCAAATTGCCTCTGATGAACTACATTACCTTAAATACCTGCCAACGTTTTTGTTCCCAAACACTTACTGTGTGACCATCTTGTAATGACTGGAGAAGTATCCGCTACATATAATGAGTAAGCTCACACCGTAATAATTATTCCTTACTGGCCATACCTGATTGAGGCAGTATCATGATGACTAAGGTGATAACGTGTCGTGAGACGTGAATTTTTTTTTGCCCATTGCTCAGGGCGGTCGTTTAGAACTATGCTTTGGCCTTGCTTCTTACGACTGAGAATGATGTTTCTATCTGCATCAGCGTAAAATACTTATATATGAACATTCAGGACTCCTGCATCGTCTGGAAATAAATGCCCTCTTTTTCCCACCGGAAAATATTGGATCCTCTAGAACTTTGAAAAGTGGTTAGATATGCTACAAGAGACGCAGTGGGCTTCATTTTTTGATCAAAACGCCAAAAAAGACGCCCAAACAATTAAAAGTGGTTACTGACAGGGATTCCGCGCGATGCATGTCTTCTGCGTTTCTGTAGAAAAGTGATTACTGTATCGTTTTTTCTTTTGGAAGGGACAATTTTTAAGATAATAGCTATTGCAAATGCCACACGTATTTTATAACATTGTTAGTGTTTTTTTTACATGAGCAGAGGTTTTCTTCTTTCTATTTTCTAGAGAAAGCAGGCTTTTTTCTCATAAGTATACATTGATATGTTTCAAACAGAGGCTTTTCAGAACTATTCAGTTTTACCCGGGGACAGCTTCTATTTATGAGTTTTTTATATTTCTTTTTTTCTAATTGCGGCAACACAATTTGTATACAAAAAATAGCGTGTGTTGGTTTATGTATCGCTATGTCTGTAGGTGAACCGCGAGTGCTTTATTGGACAAACGCTTTGCTGCTTGCAGAAGCGCCGCCAGTTCCTTAAATTACTCAAAATATTGGCAAATTTTTGTGCTTCGTTGAAGAAGGTGTTGCCTGAAGGGTAATTGTGGGATTTAACCTGTCAACTACACCAGGGCTATGAGGGCCGCCATTGTGGGAAGCTCCAGATTAGGTGTGATTATCAGAGCAGCTTTAACGGTCGTCTAAATCTGGGCACATGGGCGTTTGGTGGCTCATGGTAGGCCAGGCGTTTTACATCCGTCTTCGATCTTTTACAAACGCAGATTAAAAGATACTTCCTTCTTTCGTAAGTTCCCAGAAAGAGAACAATTGAAGCTTTCTAATATAAGTACCTTCGCTAGATGAAACTGGTGCATATTTCTGTTAATTAAAACACGGTTAACTAGTAACCGTATTTGTGCTGCTGTACATAAGCATTTTGAACACGCGGTACTTTTTAGAGGGAAAAGCAAGTATGGCAGCGGTAGTGTGGTGGTTTTCCAAACTGATGGTTGTGTCGAACGAATAGAATGAGATATGAGAATTCCTGTGTTCCCAGGATCAGTAACCCATGGAGTAAGCGAGTAGTAGGCGCGTGTGGGGCGGATCCGAGCCAGAAAGCGGGGAACTTCCCTAATGAGAGCAAGATGTCACACTTAGCGGTAGGCGGGGTGCCGCGGCTTCTTTACTGCCACTAACCTGCTTACCACCACCACCTGCACCAGTTTTATGAACAGGAGGCCTATTTAAGCCATTCTTTTCCGCCATGCACAAACAGAAAAAATAGCACCGAAATCCCTAGTCCACGTGAGTGTGCTTTGCGAGAGCGCCCAGCGTCGTACCGGCCTTTCGCGTAGGCTTGCGCCACACATGACGGGATGCAAAAAAAAATAAAAAATACCGCCTTCTCCACAAGTGGAATAAATGATGGAGTGGGGCGGAAGCCTCTAATGCCTTATCGGCAAACCCCGTGAAACATTTCCGCCCCACACATTATAAAAACCCGCACATGCAGCCGCGTTGCAGAGCTCTTCCGCGCCGCTGCCCTTCGCTTTGCCAGTGTGTTCATGATGAGTAGCGGCGCGCGCCCGAGATGCAGCGGAGCAATCGGAGACCCGGAGGTGTACCAGGTGGGTGCCATGGCACACACGTTGTGATGATGATAGATGATTAGTCCGCATTCCCTTTGAATCGGGCGTTGGTTGTCAGAAACGATTTGCCAGTTTTAATACGCCTACTCGCCCTACTCCCAGCTAACCTAATAGATTTGCATCGTCCCTCCTTCTCCCTCTCTTCCCTGTTTAAAAACTCATTGCCCCCCACCCCCGTTTTTTTCTCCCCTCGCTGTTCTAAATTCTCATCCGTATGATTACTCCGCCTGCGTACTCATCCCTTCCCTACTTTTCCTCCACCACCACTCCAGTCGCCTCTTCGTCACCTCTATGGCCTTGAAGTTGAAGTTCACCCTCGCCCCAAATCCCAAAGCCTCACCAGCGTCGTTTCCCCCTCACCTCGCGGTGGTCGTATCTCTGTGCAGTTCCTGACATGTGGTCTATAATTTCCCGATCACTGCCGCAGCCACGCACATGTTTCATCCTGCTGCCTGTAGCTACCCGTGTATGCCCGGGTTCTCAGGCACCCTGCCCGTGCCTTGAAAAGCAAAGTACTGCCTCAGGTCTTGTCATAGAATCCCTCCTTCTTAATTTCCCGTTTCTCTGCCCATAGGTCTCCAGGTTTTTTTTTCGCTTCCATGCTCTGTGCCCACTTCGTCGTCTCTGCTGCCTTTACCTGCTTTTTAACCTGTTGTAAAACACCACTTTCCCCTACCGAATTTCCGAACCGCCTGGGTCAGCTGTCTGGTTCTGCCGTCCTCCACCGCATTGTCCACGCTCCTACAATATACAGGTACTTAAACAGGTACGAATTTAAAACGCCTCCCATATACAGGTACTTAAACACCCCTCGCGGCCCATTTTTCGTCCTTCATGTCACGAAGTCGCTCCACAACTTTTATCTTGCTCTTGCGCCTCCCTCGCCTCGAAAGCCGACCAGCCCATAATCCCCTTGTATCGCTTCATTAGTAGTTTTGCTGTGGGCCCCTAGGGCCAATCTGCCTACCGCCCTCTGATTTACCTCCAGGCCGGCTTGGGTCTTTGGCTTCATGCACAGAACCTAATTTGCGGAAGTTAATCCTGGTACCATGACCCCCTCTCCAGACTCCCTTTACCACCTCGTTATTTGCTGTATCCCCAGAGGGCTCTATGCTTCATTATAGCCCGCGTTCCCGTCTTCCTTTCGTCTTTAAGGTGCGCCTCATGCGTCCTGCGCTTAATCTTCGCTGTCGTTCAGCCATCCTCCTAAATATTTATACTCTTTCACCAATGGTATTTCTACTTGCTGCACTGCTTACTGTTTTGTGCTCCGCGCCGTCGGTAAAGACCATGATCCCCGATTGTTCTCTGCTAAAGGATGTCCCTACGTGCTCGGCTTCTTCACCGCATATATCCATCAAGCCCTGCATACTTATCCAGTTGTCGGCCATGAACAATATGTCGTCTGCATACATTAGTCCCGGAACCCGTTGTTCCACCACCTGCCCGTTTTTCATGTAGGATAAGTCGAACCCCAGCGTGCTGACTTCTAGCTTCCTTTCTAACCCCGCCATGTAGATCATGAACAGCAGCGGAGAGAGAGGACATTCTTGTTTCAAACCCTTGTAGGTGTATACAGGCCTATTGTAAGTTATCCCCTCCCACACTACTTGAACTTGGTTCTCCCGGTATAGCTCCCTGAGTAAGCTAATGAACTCTGCCCCAATTCCCTCGTTCTCCAGGATACTCCATAGCCTCTCCCTGTCTACATTATAATACGCCGCTTTAATGTCCAGAAAGGCTAACCACAAAGGTCCGTTTTGCATCTTCGCCGCCTCTATGCATTGGCTCACCACAAATAAGTTGTCGTCGAGTCTTCTGTCCTTTCGAAACCCATTTTGAAGTTCCCCTAATATCCTATTTTCTTCCACCCACTGCTCTAGTTCGAACTTCACTGCCTGCATTGCTAACCTGTACAGCACTGACGTGACGGTTACTTGCCTATACGAACTCGGGTTTGTCTTGACTCCTTTGCCCTTGTACACCAAGTTCATCCTGCTCATTTGCCACGCGGCCGGTATTGCCTTTTATTCTATCCGTGTTCTGATGGCTTGTAGTAGCTTTCCCTTGCTCTTTGGTCCTAATTGGTTAACCAACTCCATCGGTATCCCATCTGTGCCTACCGCGGTATTTTTGGGGACCTTTTCCTCAGCTCTTTTCCATTTCAGATTGTCCCAATCTATCTCCCGACATTCCGGCCTACCCGTCGCGACATCTCTGGCGCTGCGGGGCCTCTTCATCCATCTTACCGAACTTCTCCGTGATGATTTTGTGTAGGTATGACAATGCTTCCTCTCCCTTGAGCATCTGTCCCTGCTCGTTTTCTATCGTACCGCCTTCTGTGGGAATCGTGCGTTTCCCTAATGCCTGCACATGGTTCCAGAACCTTTTCGGTGCGTCTCTACCCCTCCCTCGTATTTGCGCTACCCATCGCTCGCTGTCCCCCTTTATTTTCGCCTGCACTAATTGCTGCACTTCCTGTTTCATTTGCTTATATTGCTCCCATTTTAGGTCCACCTTTTCCTGCTGTCTCCCTGCCCTCTTGGCCTGTCTGTGATCTCTAGACGCCTGTTTACGCCTTTCTATCGCCTCCTTGATTTCTTTCAAGGCGAAAAGGCGCCATCTAGCGGGTGACCTATGAACTTGCACAGCTGCGCCTCTAGCGGTCGCCTCGTGAACTAGTGTGCACGAGGGACTTGGCCCGAGCAAGAAAAGCTTCGTTCCTAAAAGAAAAGAAAGCATATCGAGCTCATGTGGGCATGCTCCTCGAGACGAGCGCCAGGCACTGTCTCACTTCACTTTCGATAGCTCTATTCCCAGCTTTCGTGGCGTGATCTCTCGCGTGCTGTTCTCTTTCGTGGTTCACGCCGAGTACGCGAACCCGGTCGTTACCGGTTCTTGCGCGTGCTAATGCGGCCAACTTTGTGAGAAATATGAACGCCTGGGGACACAATAATCGGGGCTTGCCAGTCGTAAAGAACTTACAGCAGCAATTTCGGAAATAAATGTCAACCCGCCGCGGTGGCTCAGTGACTAGGGCGTTGTGCTGCTGAGCACGAGAACGAGGATTCGATTCCTTGCCGCGGCGGCCGCTTTTCTCACGGAGGCCATTAAGCAAAAACTCTCGTGTGTAGGAGAATTCTGCTCACGGTAAAGATCACCAGAGGGGTCAAAATTTATCGGAAGCACTCCACTACGCCGCGCCTCATCGCCTGCGTTGCGTCGGCGTGTAAACCTCTACAATCAAATACGCATCAGTTGTATCGGCTGGGTCACCGACGAAGCGAGAGGTTCGCCCGCTCTGCTGCTTCTTCGGCTCTGCACCACTCGTGGAAGCTGCGCACTTTTTTTGCAACAATATATGATCTCCAGCCCTAGCCCCCTCTTTACAGAGGTGGCATGTGGGTGTAAAGAACGCGCCATGATTCCCGTTCCTGTCAAGATTGCAGGGTCAGAAACTTTCTGCAACAACGGGCTCCAGTACCGCAGAGATAAAATCTTTATGGAATGCAAATATAATGCAAGAAATATATATATATATATATATATATATATATATATATATATATATATATATATATATATATATATATATATTATATATATTCTTTCAAACTAGACGCTTTCTAAACGAAGGATTAAGAAGGCACAATGTAAAAGTGCTTGCTTAGTGAGACAAGCTTTTTCTGAGGTAAGACACCTGGTTCATCCATTACGCCTACCAGTAAGGTCTCTGGTATTGCAGGTGTCTATTGTCCTCGCAAGCGTTCATATATAAGTAGAGTGATAAGCTTAGGAAGTGTTTTTATATATTTCCATAGTAAAAATGGGTGCAAATTCGCGTCCTCCCTCGAGACTTACTGAGTGATAATGCAATATTTCTCGCGTCACTACCAAACTAATCATGCAGACTTTTCCGACACTCTTGTTGTTGGCCATATTCCCTCCAAAAAATTGTAGTAAAGTAATTTGTGCATCCGTTTAGCTACACCTTATCCATAGCATTGTTTTTCTCAAGCACCATGGGGGCATCAGCAGTTCTTAGTACCACCGAGCCCAGACTGGTGTGTGGTTCCTGTAAACTGTGTTTATTTTTGCCAGTATGAAAGCGAATGTGAGAGAAACAATTTCAGCTGCCCGATACGCCAAGCTTCGCACTCTTCACCACGTGACGTAGTAGTAGTCTCACATTCACACCACGATCATGAGGCTAACGATGGAACAGCAATGAAACCCTAATGCTCATGAATGCACTGCATAGAAGGAGTGTCTTGGAGCTCAAAAAGTTTACGAAGGCTTGACCTCATGTATTCCTAATGTTTCGCACACTGATGGGCAAAGCTAAGCAAAACCAAAAGGCACAGTCAATATCAAAGCGCCAGTTGCAAACGTTGCTAAATAAATGGAAAACGTTAGCCCTAAAACAATGCAGGCGCATACGCATGTATCATACTTCCCTTCTTGTGCCACAAGATTGTGTGCCTATGTCATCATGGGAGGACAAGGCAACGAAAACGCATTTGTAATATATAAAAGTTCGATTTGATGACCTTAGGCCCCCAAAATCGTAGGGTAAGCTTATTGTCCGACCACCGTTTACCCCCCTACTTCTCCGTGCAGGGTCTGAATTTCTGCTCTATGTTTAGCAAAGATTGACTGCTCTGTGCATAGTCGTCATCTCATGTGGCTTCTTTCACTATCTTGAAACTGCACCTCTACGTTTTTCGCGCCCAGTAAGCCATGTATGCGACCGTTTTACTGCAATACGAAGTCAAAGTACGAAGGTATATTTGCTGAAGATAGACTGCCTGGTGCCGTTCTATATTACTTCCCTCTTGGAACAACAGCTGGACAAAGAGAGTAGAGCTACTGCTTTTTTCATCAAAGTCGGTCTTCGGTTTGTTTCAATCCCGGGCTTTGTGTACTAAGATACTAACCGAATCGCCTGTGTCGCAGAGCCGCTTTAAAAAAGCCAGACAAAACTTTTATCCACTTTTTACGTGTGGTGCAGAGCAGAAGCATAGCAAGGTAGATCGAAAGTGGTGTGGTACAAAATACCATGAAAATTCAAAGTAAATGCATTGACAAAAAACACGAAAAGTGATTGCATTCATTACCATAATAGTATCATTACCATTGATGTCATTGTTTTGTACTAAATGTAGTTTTGCGCTGGTTTCTCAAAAAAATTCATTTAAGACATACATACAACGTTTGCCAGCGTAGATGAAATTAAGTACGCCCGATCAGTATTACATTCCTGGTTTTTTGCTGTATTTAGCAAGCGGGTTTACAGATTATTCTGTATTTCACACAGGCACGCTTGTGAGATCACGTCAGGTCATTTTGAATTTTATCGACGATAATACCACAGCTTTGCCAGTGTCCAGGAACGCCACGCCATTTTCGTACTTTGTAGATGCTAGTTAAGCAACCACCAAAACTATTTTTGGACCTGGAAGGCTGATTTTTGGTGCTCTGTTAGACTGGTATAAATCACAGTACAACGAAGTCGAATTACCTCATCATAGCATGGTCAGGCAGAGGCGGCGTAACAAGGCTCCCGAGGTTGTGCGTCCAGTGGCGTCTGTTCAGCATGAAAAAACTTTTTGTCGCACTCCTCGCGATGCTGTGCGACCATTCTGAAGAGTTCTATCTGCAACAGCAAAACATACACTGCTAAACCAAAATTACGTACAGTTAAGTTTACAATCGAAGTTCAGACCATTCGCAATAACGTAACACATCTTTATTCACATATGTAATCGCCTGCTCCACGGCATAATTTACTTCATCTCTTGGAGTTGTGATGCTCCGAAGAGTCGACCGAAGAAAGTAAATATTAAAAATGTCCTCTTTTCTTCAATTCCCACGTACTGATGTGTCAACTAACTATGATATAGTGAATGACATTCGGAGGCTAACGACCCGTTTGTCGTGGTTAGGGAAAGTCTACCATCGGTGGTAAGTAGTGGTGACTTACAATTGCTGTTGAACGCCTGCGCACGCCACAAACTAGCTCAGAATGAGCAGCCTCGGCCACGAATTGGAGGCTTGCACCGGAGTAGTACATAGGAGAGATGGCAAACTTAAGAATTGCAGCCGTTCTTATACTTGATGGGCTGTATATTACAATAGTGGTTCAAGTGTAGCGCTTTTTCGAGGCCGTGCGAAGAACAGACAAAAACACCTGTGCAGAGGATATTAGAACACCTGACACATATTGTTTACTGTGACATCATACCATGCGCCTAAAGCTGCACAGTGGGAACAGCACACAGCCGTTACCGTAAGAGTTGTGTAGTGGATTGCCTCGATATCCGAGTTGCACCCGCTGTGCAAGGAGGGTAATTCGGCCATGTGGTTCCGACAGCTCAAGGTGACGTGAAAAAGCAGGTTGACATCACCATACTCAGAGAAAACCGCTTTAATTGGGAGTTGTTGCGATGCACTTTTTATGATGCCCACCGAACTGGTGTATACGCAGAAGTCTGTACTATGCTCGGCAACCGCCGCACGCGGATCTAAAACTGCTGCACCAGCGGGTGCTTCAACATCATAGCACGCTAAACGCATACAGAGTTTGAAATGCTTGAACTGTTCCCTTACAATGCAATGTCCACAGTGTAGTGGCTAGATGTGAAAGTGCCCAGAGGGAAGCGACTCAGCCCAGGGTTCACAACTAGATTCTTTCGTAACATACATTGAGTTACTATTCGCCCGTTCTACCAAGGCCTTGTACATTCACGTCCGCACCGCTAAGCTGCCATCGAGGGCACGCGGATATAACCCCCATGACGAGGAGCGCATTGCAGCAGCGGCGCGAACACAACGGGAGGCAAATGCAATAAGTGACGGCCACAAATACTGCCACCACCAACCGCGCCACAATTTGTAGGCAAATGGCGCGGACAACGCAGACAGCTCAGTTCGCCCTATGCCGAGCAAAATACATTAAAACTTATTCGGTACGTTTGCAGGTAGAGGGATACCAGAGGTAGATAATGAATTATTCCCACAGCTCCTGCGATTGCAAATTTGCCGGCAACCAGGTGTTAGGTTCGTGGCGTGCACCTCAAAAATAAAATTGGAGCCAGTACGCAAGGGCACTAACGGCATAGAGGCCACCCAGGCTTGATAGAAAATATAAGAAAATATTACTTTGACATAGTGAACCCTGGTTCTCTTATCACGGCTAAACCCTTACACAGTGAGCGGTTGAGCCGTTGCCACAGCAAGTTGAAAAAGGCGACGAGCTCTGCGTGCCACTTCTTCATTCGAACGACAACCTACAGCAGGAAGGGCCTCTAAGGGGCCTCACGTTTTTTGTACACGCAACATGGCAGGGATAACCTCGCGGACGTCTGACTTACTACGTGGCCATTCTTCGTTCAATACTGGTTCATACAACTGAAGAAAGCTCCTGAGAACAATACCGAGCCCATCGGCGAGACCTGCTATTTATATCCCTCAAGGTTGAAGACCTGAATACACTATACGCTATAACAAGGCCACGTCGCACATCGAATACAAGACACCTTCTTCGGCCTACGTCCTAACAATCTGGGAGTAGGCTTTGCCCCCGGGCAGTGAACGGGAGAACAGTGCCGCGTACCTAACGATTTCGCAAATGTCACAGCGATAGAAAAATGTAGACCTGACTATCATTCCCCAATATTTCCCGATGGTCCCAAAACAAGCATTAGTTATAGACTCCTTCCAAGCGCTGATAGAATATTCAAGGACATACTCGTCTAGATGCGTTTGTCAGTGTCAGCAGCGAAAAAATAAATAAAGGTACTTTTCCTGGAAAAATGCTTAGGTGCATTATTCGTAAAAGGCATCCCTCAAGATATTCAAAATTTGTTCTAGAAAAGCAAGGTACTCCTAAGCGTCCAATCTGACAAAGATACTACCCAGACGTGTACAGAGCTGTCTTGGTGAGACAGCCGTTCCAGCATTTTTTTGTTATGCTCACCATTGCGATAACTAGCGTTAGTCTAGTATTTTGGGTAATGCGAAAAAACTTTCTTCCGGTCTTTAGTAGCAGCGTTTTCTTCTTTTGGGGCTTCTAAATCTGCCGGAGCTATCACTCTCTGACTCCGAGGAAAACACCCCTTTGTTCTTCGCATATACCTAAGTCACAGAGCAGGAACGATACAAAACGTGAAACGGCGCTTCCAAGGGGTCGAGATAACGTCGCAATCCTTCAGCCGAGGTTAATGTAGCGGCTTCTGTCGCCGTAAAAGAAACCGAGCGGCTCTACGATAGACGTGGAAGGATTTGCGGTCACTACCATTTGGTCCATCAGGTTCCGCCCTTTTGCTTGGCCGACAGCGCTACGAAGCTTACCAGTCCGCGTTGGGGTTTTCATTGAACATTGAGTGGCTGCTTTTGGACGCCCGCCGCAATGAGCTTTTTCACGTCGTATGTAACCTTCCTTTCATGTATTTTTCCATGTATGTATCCGTCTCGTGACAAGGGTATGCATTATCGCGTTAACAATGTTCTCAAAAAATACCGTTTCCCTACTCTAGAACTATGAACAAGAGAAAACACCCCTTTGGAAACGTAAGATTGTAATACTACAGAGCCCTCCTTTCTCGGTGTTGTAAGGGATAGCTCATGTCTATTTAGAAATGTTTATCCTACAGGATAGTAGTACTGCTGCTTGTTTTCAATATTGAGCCTTGCATCCGGATGTTTTACGGTGTAAATTTATTTACTCAATTTCCAAGGTACGCAACATCGCAAATTATAACACTTTTTCCGCCTGAATTGACTAATTAAAAGCATAAAAGCAAAGGGACCCTCAGCAACCAGACATTCGAGCGCCATTGCGGTCGATGCAATGGTTTTTTCTTGCTTTTAGATGAGCCCGAGCTCTTTGAGTGCATAAAAACAGTAATCCTGGTCCTCAGCTGCCTATATACGATAATGCGAGAGCTCCGTGCGATGCCTATCCCGCAGTATCTCTCACACGCTTGTGTGGTGTGTTCCGGTAGTTGCAGTTTGTCATTTATATGTTTGTATGGAGCTTGTCCAGCCGCGAATTCAGGAGATTTGTCTTAGCAACTGCTCTATAAATAGTCAGGGTGAAATACACGCAGAAGATAACATTATGGCCGCAAGGCAGGGCCGAAACAGTAGACATGACCAAATTTGATCCTCGGGGGATTTCACGATAGGTTTTACTAACTACGGGTAGTTCCTTTTTATTTACAATCAGAAAATATAGTCGTTTGCTAGCGGTAGTGAATATGTTACCCTTCCTAGCGTGCTTCGGAATAATACCGAAGTAACTAAACACAGCATTAACCACTAGCGCACAGCTTCCCAGAGACTTAACGTATATCAGGTAACTCGTTATGAATTTCCCCGACCTCACATTTACAAGTGCCACTCCAATACAATAAACTTCAGGCATCTGTGAAATTTTGCCAAAGCAGTTCATCATTGAAAAACTGCGTTGCAAATTAGCATTGTTTTGTTCAGCTTGGTTTGCTTTATTGCTCTGTTTTCAAGACCACAGGGGTCATGCAGTGTGAAAGAGAAGTAAGATAACTCTGCCGATCGTTCTCCTCTCTTTTCGCTTTTTTTCCAGTGGAACAGCACCAATATATTGTCCACGGAACACTTATCAATGCCCCACAGCGGCATAACGCGTCACCGAAGATGGCGAAGAGGATGCGGCTGGCCCGAGCGATCATGGCCGCTTGTAAATAGGTCGCATCGTTCTGATGGGAACATCTTGGTAAATACATAACTTCAACGTCGCCCATGGTTCGCCTCTCATTGTCCTTCCGCCACGCTAACATTATTGAACGTTCGCAAGAGCATCTAGTGCGTCTGAGAGCAGTTCTTGGGGCATCCGGTCCGCCCAACTGTTCGTTAAAAACCTTAGAAGTGCCACTTTGGGTACGAAAAGCTGTAGTTTTTGGGCCACCTGGTCAGCTTCCAGGGCGTTCCGCCCTGACCCCGACAAGACAGCTGCTGTCGCCGCTTTTCCAACACCAAGCGACAGAAACGCCGTACGCCCGTTTTCTCGGCCTCTGCGCGTACTATCGTCGCTTTGTGGAGAACTTTTTCCGATATAGCGGAGCCGATAACTCGCCTAACAAAAATGATGTGCAGATCAGTTGGGCCCAAAAGGTGTGCAGCATTCGACGAACTGAAAAGTCGGTTGCAGACTCCACCTGTGCTCGGCCACTAGGACGAGGACGCTGACACTGAACGGCATACTGACGCAAGCAACATCGGGTTAGGTGCATTGCCTGTAACAGCGGCAAGATGGTGTAGAGCGGGTTATCGCTTATGCTAGCCATACTCTGTTCACGCGCCGAAGCCAACTACTCTACGACCGAGAAGAATGCTGGCTGTCGTGTGGGGCCGTCACCAAATTTCGGACATATCTCTATGGGACCACATTTCAAGGTAGGCTACTGACCATCACTCTCTGTGCTGGTTGGCCAACCTGAAAAGACCCGTCCTGGACGTCTCGCTCGCTGGAGTCTCCGGCTACAGCAGTTCGATGTCAGTGTCGTCTACAAGTCCGGCCGTAAACAGAGCGACGCAGGCTGCCTCCTCTCGCGCCCCAATCGATAAAATCTGTACAGAGGAAGGCGATGATGACGGCTTTCTTGGAGGCCGTCACTCCTTCTGACCTTGATCAAGACCAACGAAAATGACCCGGAGCTTCGCCCAGTCATTCATTAACTCGAAGGATGTACCTCTCAGCTACCAAGATCTTCGCACGCGGCCGTACATCATTTTGTCTGCATAACTAACATCCGTATAAAAAAATTCGATGCCACGAAAACAACATACTTGCTCGTTCCACCAAGAAAAATACGTGCAGAAATTCTGCAGGCCTGTCACGATGAAACGTCTTGCGGACATCTCGACTTCGCCCGTACCTTACCCCCGCATACGTCTACGGTATTACTGGCCGAAGCTTGCGGTTGATGTCAAGCAGTACGTACAAACTTTCCGAGACTGCCAGAGCGGAAAACTCCGCCCGAAAAGCCCGCCGGTATTCTCCAACCGCTTGACCTTCGAAATTACCGTTTCAAGCAGATCGGTATGGATCTTCTGGGGCCTTTTCATTTTGTCATCATCCAGGCAACAGATGAATCGTCGTCGCTACGGTACTACTTAACGCGTTACTGTGAAACAAAGGCCCTTCCCCGAAGCGCGGCCACAGAAGTTGCCAAGTTCTTTATCGAGAAATCGTCCCTTCGTCACGGTGCCCCGACAGTTGTTATCACGTACAGGGGAGCTGCGTTCACAGCACACCTTCTTAAAGAAGTATTACATCTCAGCTGCACAAGCCAACGGAGGACAACCGCCTACCCCCCGCAGGCGAACGGACTACGGAGCGTCTAAACAATGACCATTGCCGATATGCTCTCTATGTACGTTGAAGGTCGACCACCGGAATGGGATGCCATACTACCATACGTGACATTTCGCCTACAATACGGCGGCGCAGGAAAACAACACGGTTTACCCCGTTCGCTTGGTGCATGGTCAGAGATTCCTGACAATGTTGTACTGCCATGGTTTTACCTGACGAGTGCTCTGTTGTCACCACAGACGCCGAAGAAATCGCACTACGTGCAGAAGCCACACGGCAGCTGGCTCCAGCGCATTCGATGCCAGCAAGTAAACAGATGCCCGGAGGTATAATTGCGCGTCACAGGGAGGTTTACATATCGACCAGGAGACCTCGGCCTGGGTGTGGAGCCCTGTTCTCCCGGAAGGGTTACTCTTCGAGAAACTTGATGCGTCGCTACTTTGAACACTACAAGGTTCTGCGCCAGACAAGCGACGTGAACTACGAAGTTCTTCCTGAGGGCACGGTACGTTCTTGTCGCACCACGTCACACTCCGACGTCGTCCACGTAACGCGAATGAAGCCGTAATACACCCGCTCGACTGAATCTTGAACTGCTGTATTTGCTGTACGACTCTCGGGATCATCAATCGGGACGATGCGTCGGGACGATGCTTTCTCAGGGGAGGGAGTAATGCCGCATGCCTGGGACAATCTCCCTGTTTGGATATGTGTCATTCTGAACATTGGGTCTGAGAAGAAGAAGAGGCTAAGGTGCTATCACGGCAGCTCTGGTTGTGCGTCAGCTTCGGTGCCGTCTGTAGGTCTTTTAAACCCAGTAAATACTGCTTTCCTAACTTTATTCATGAAAATATTCGCCAGAAGCGACACTATCTTTTCAAGGAGCTTCCCACACGTTCTTCTGTGAAGCTGTATGAAGTTTTTGTTACTTTTATGACAGGTATTATTGACATTCGACTGCGTGCGAGGAACCATACCTGCGACATCTGTCGAGGAATCAATGTTATTAATTTATTGAGAAGGGTATGGTGTGTGGAGACGTTGTTCAGTGTTTGCGTCTTTTTAAAATTTGTTCCGCACTCTTTTGATGCGAAATCCGTCATCCCGCCGACTGGTGGCGTACCACAGCCCCCACCAAGTCATGTTTACGCAGGGCTAGAATATGAGTGTTCTAACATGCGGTCGTGATTACTAGTTAAGTGGAACACTGTCTAACGTTTCTCAAATGGCTACAAATCTGTGGTAATTGCAATGTGGTAACCCAGTTCGCTCCGATTGCGAGGTCCTGATTCAGTTGTGCGCTACATTAGATGCCTTCATATTGGCGGCGGCTTTTTTTGCTGTACAACTGCAACAACAATACCTAGAGTCTTGCACACTATGGCGAATCTGGGAATTTTGCGGGAATGGCTCTCTCCTGGAATGGCAGACATTTTCAGCTCACCAAAAAGATATTTAGCCAATGACTCATATAGGTGCGTCTAGAACAGCAGTCGAAAATGAAGGAATGCACAGTTGTTGCTTTTACTTACTTGTTCGTCGGTGATCTTCTCTGTGAGTGATTTGAACCGTCGTGAGCACGACGGCATTTTCCTGCGAAGCAGCGAAATAGCACTACAGTATACGAAACAAACAGCAAGCAGTTTATATATATTTCCACAGTGCATGAGAGAAATACCTTATTCAAGGGTAATTTAGAGTACAAACCAGAAACATTGTAGAAAATCAAGGGCATATCTGAAGTTTTGCCAACGCAGTCTATTAGTGAAAACCGCATGGCAGCTTAGCATTGTTCTGTGTCAGCTTGGTTCGCGGTATTGCTTGTTCTTATGACCGGCAACCCTTTCTGCAGTGTGAGAAACGACCAAAGAAAATTTTTTCTGAGATTGTCCTCTTCCTTCGCATTTCCCAGGAGACAGCACCAAAAAATTCTCGACAAGGACACTCTCTTTTCAATGAGTTTTCCTCACTGCGTTTTTCTGGAAGCAGGATGAGAGCGTTCTTTTTAGTTTTATAGCAGTTAAAAGGACATTGGACTGCGCTCGACGAACCACAGCTGCAACTTCTGTTGTGGAATCAATATAATAATTGATTGGTCAGTGCTGCACTCTCGGTCAGCACTTCCATCAGCTGCCTCTTTTACAGTACGCGTGTATCCTAGGTACATAGTTTCGATAATTCGCACTTCGACGTTTTCGCTAACAAACTGCCTCCGACGAGACGTTGCACCTTGGGGGTCGATGGTTGCTGGCATTGGCTCTACATGTACGGGATCTCTTCAAGGTGGATGTAGCCTCACAGCACTTGTTGAATTCGTTCAACGTTTAATTTGTCCGCTCATTCGTGAATAGGAAATGAAAATGATGGGATCCTACTAGTACACCCTTCATGATGGTGGCGAAGAAGCCTCAGCTGTGAGGAAGACGCGGCTTGCAGCAGCTGGCAGACAAGTACTGCCGAGAGGAGCATTCGAGCTTGTGTAAGTGCTGGCGTCATAACATTTATTAAGAAACTCGATGCAGTTAACCTTAGATATTGATTGCGCGTTTGCTTCAAGGCGAACACTGCATACTAGCAATGAAAATGGGTTTTGAGAAGCATGTCATGAACAAAAATTTGGAGTGGGTTCCGGCAAGTAGAATAACGCTCTTTTTCAGTCAGTACCTCGTGGTTACAAGATCCAATACGACGCGGCACGTGTACGGCATGAACAGAAGTGTACTAAATATCGGCTAAGATTAGAACGAGTAGAAATTGTGGACTCCTAAGTTTTGATAATGAATATGTTTGATTGAGCCCTAATCAGAATGGCTGGTCGATCCTTTTCTGTGTGTTTAGCAAAAAGTTTCCGTAATCATGTGGGATGTGGCGACATGGCATACAGTACTGAGACTACTGGAGTGCCGTTCACCAGTATGAAAGATGAAAGGCCTTTGACCAATAGACTGCACTACTGTATGCAAACGGGGCGAACGTTTTCGCAGCACCCACAATCCAGTGCCCTACTCGCCGTACCTTGCATCACATTGTAACCACTTTATTGAGGCCCTGATTCACTGCGTTGTTTCCAGGAGACGTTCCACAGTTCACCCGTAGGGCAAGGTAAAGGGCAGGTGGTAGCTCAGCCGTAAATAAAACATAGTGGTCATGGAGCATTACCTCGGGTGCACCATGTCGTCAAACACGTGCTCATAAAAAATTAGGCTATTTTCAACATGGAAGAAAATAGAAACATCCGGGTTTTCGCACACCTACTCAAACGCCTGTTCAAGTATTCAAGCGCCGCAATAGTCCAGAGGCTCCTTGCGTTTGACATTGTAAAAAGGATTAACAGATCAACTCTCTTATGGTGAAAGGGGACATAGGGGGTTCTATCAGATACATAAATCCGGCAGGAAGCACTGGGAGTGAGTTTCGTCAATGCAAATGGCGGCAAATTTTGGTTTAGGTATAGACGGCTGTGGGATCACATGACCAATAGTATATTTCCTGTAATCCCGCTACCGTGCGCCAGTCACCTAAATGTCTGGAAGCTAAATTGTTTTGCCGACTTCGACAGGAGTGACAATGTTATTTATATTTTTGAGTGGTTGGGCAGTACTTTAACGCTGGTTTTGTGCCAGTGGCTACAGTTCACGATAGTGTCAGCGGGGTGGTACCCTTTGTCCAGGGCTCGAACGGCCTCTGCTGTTTTGCGTGCCTGTTGAATCAGACCCATTTAACCTTAAAAGCAGTCGCTGGGCAGCAGTTGTTCTCATTGCTCCGCATTAGGGATCCTGATTTTGAGGTGGGTCGTTGTGTTTGAGCATTCCCTTGTAATGTGGTAGAGGGTGCGTTTTTATTTTTCACAATGGGCATGCATCTGGATATCGAGTCCAATTAGGTAAGCTAAGCAAGTTTAGAATTGAGAAAGGGCCTGTCTGCAGCTGTCTCCAGTCAGTGGCTTCTGGCTTCGTCAATGATTTGTGTGGACGAGGGTACCTTCTTTTGACACCCTCCAGTATGCCAAAGTGGCCGAAGGTATTCCGGGGCGACTGGCGTGGGTTTTTCGAGGTCGAATCGTCGGGTGGTTGGTTGGTAGAGTAGCCTCGAGCTACCCTGTCCGTTTCTGCGTTCCCCTCTTATCTCACGTGCACCGTGACCCACAGGATCGTGTGTTGAATCTGAAGTGGATTGTCAGGGTGTTTGGGTTCGCCACTTTTAGCCTAGAGGAGTTCACGGAGTGCCCGGTAGATTACTCGTTTCCTTCTTAAAGCATGCGCAGTCCTCTTGCGAGTTGGAAATTATAAGTCACCCGGGAGCCTTCCGCCACTGAGAAAGCAACAGCTAGCTCCACGGCGCCGTTCAACGCAATGATGTAGCCACACACAGGGGCTCACATGAAGGTTGGAGTTAATGATCACAGCCAACCGACGTCGTTTCTTTCCAACTTAAGTAGCTGCGTCCACGTACACTGTGTTGTTCCTGGAGGAGAATGCGCGCGTAAGAAATGCGCTCGTACTTTGCGCCCGCCCTGATGGAGGTTGGGGTCCCCGTTTTTATGTATTGGGGCCACGCGGAAGTTCTGTGGTATGTCGTTAGGACTGTGTGTGCACTTTGACATTTGTCTGATATGTTCCTTGTAACGCATTTGGCAAAGGGGCGCCCTAGCCGTCAGGGTGTCCGTAAGCGTCTTCGTGTGGGTCCAGAGTTGGGCTGATTTATGTTCTTAAAATTTGTTATGCACCCCAATATCCGGAAGCTTTTCTGTTGACATGCATATCGCTAGCCTTAGCGCCGTCCTTTACGCTCTTATAATTCGGCCTGTTGCTCTTTCGAAAGGTTCCTGTTCAGCTAGGGCAGAGTATTTGGCGCCTTTTGACTACCAAGCCCCCAACAGCTCCAAGACATCTTTTTCTCATTTTATGGTGCGTCGGTTAGGAACTCGCGTTAGTATTCTGTAGATCTGCGTCGACGTGGTTTTGAGCGATGCTAGGGTGTGGGTACTGCGTTGGTTGGATTGAACCCACATCTCTATAATTCGTGCCGTTGTTTTTTCTGGTATCTCTTTCCCCTAGATGTATACTTTAATTCTGAGATGTGGGTACACGGGATCAGTTCGTTTTAGCCTGTGCAGCCTAATGCGGAATATTGCAGATTTTTCGTGTTGAGCATTCGAGGCCTCTTTCGTGACCGTACTGTTCGATGCATGTGGTTTCTGCCTGTAGCTTGGCTTCCCTTTCCTTCAAGGAGCCCTTGGTTTCAGTTTATAATATTATCCGCGTACATGGCACGTATAATGCCCGGCCGGTCTTCCTTACATTAGGTGAAGCATATCATCGCTTCATTAAACAGTAGCGGCGATATTACAGAGCTCTGGGGGGTACCTTTTGGTATCTAGAATTGTCACAGTGAAAGTCATCTATGCCTGTTGGTATGATCGGATGGATGATGTTATAAAACGCTGCTTTGTTGTCAAGGGAAATGACTATCCATTCACTCTGGTAGTTATGTTCTTCAGAACTTCCTATTTCAGTTTTAAAAGAGAGCACAACCTGTGCTTAGTGCTTTGCTCGATATCCGAAAAACTTGTGAGGGAACAATGCGTGCTCTTCCGTATGGTTTTGAAGCCATTGTGTTATAGTAGCTCGTACACTTTGCCGTGGCCAGATTTGAGCGAAATCGGTGTAAGGTTCCCAAGCTCGAGCTTCTATCCGAGGATGGGGTGAGTATGACCTCCCGGTGTTTCCACTCTATTGGAACAGTCTCCGCCTCGCAGTGTGCATTAATGAATGCAGATAGCCATTGGATGACATAATTAGCTAAGTTGCGTATGATAGCGTTTCCTACTCTATCTGTCCCGGCAGCGGCGTTTTTGTCTGTACTTCGTATGGCTGCATATACTGCTACTTCTGTAAAGGCTCTGTTACGTTTGGAGTTCTTGTTCCTCTGTATTGGTCATTGCAACAAGGCTGGCGATGATTCTCGAATCATTTCCCCCTAGTTTTGTCAAGTCATTCAGATTCAGTGTCTTCAAACGGGTGTACGAGACTGCCAGAGCTCTTGTGCTTTTTTTTCATGGGTTTGATCGGATCTATGAGGGCTCTTAGATTGTTTCACGTTCGCGAGGTGCCCAGAGTTCCAGCTTCACCGTCGGTGAACTGTTCCCTCTTGAGTCTGGCAAATTGAGTGGCGAAAGTTGCTGCCCCATCTTTGACCTCTCAATCTTGAGCTTCAGCTTCCTGTTGTGCTTTTGGCATCTTTATCGCTTTACAAGTCCCGTTTGGCTTCCCAGAACCGCAAAAATATCCTTCTACTTCGGGAGTGCCTGCTGCACGTTGTATGCACTTCGTGCAATCTGGCGGACGTCTCGAAAGGTGCTGCACCACACCACTCAGCAAGTGACCTTATTTTTTCAAGCTAACATTCTCCTTTTGTTCTCAATCAGTACTAATCTCTTATTTTTGCTTGTTTCATTCTTTTTCTAACACCTCCAGCATTTATTTGCATGTGTAGTATGCAGTGCTCGCTGCCTAGTGTTTCTTGTAGCTTCTCCCATGAGCTGTTTATATATGTATGGAAAGAGTATGTGTGTTTGCCGACACTATTGCCAATGCTTGTAGGCGTTGCTGGCTCCATTATAAGCTGGAGTACAGAACCATGTGCTGCCTCGGTGATAGTTCGGTCGCGAAGGCTACGAGAGACGTCCGAACTCTATGACGTGCACCCAAAATATCCAGCCCCGGTTTGTACCACGCTCGCGGCGTTCGTGGCAGCTTACGCACTCGCGCCGCGTGGCCCGCACTCAGTGCTTGTCACTCAGCCCCAGCGCCATCACCGCTAGGGCGCCGCCAGTGTTCTTTACCTTGTGCCTCTCATCGGTTATCTCCAGCTGAGGTCACACCCAATAAAACGTTCAACGTCAATTAACGGGTTGTTCTTCGCTATATTCGGCAACAACTTAAGTACTGCAACCGCTCAGGTAGTGTATCCGTAGGCCGTATCGACGGACCCGTATGTCATTGCGCGAGTGCGTTTTGAAATGAGATTGCACCTAATGCATAACATGGTCTTCTTTTCACACGTAGTCTTTTTCTCAATCGCTACAAGAATATAAAATCACATTAATTGACAGAAGTCCCCAAAAACCACTCGTGTCACGTTCGAAATACTCGGAGTAGGTCACTTTCTGCGCCTCACACAGCAACAGCCGGCTCTGGTAATGATGCGCAGGGGCATTTTCCGTTGTCGTTATTAAGTTGTCCCAGAGAATAGGTTGCACACTCCGTGGAAGACATCGGCGAACTGAGGGTTTTTGTCGGTGTGGACCGTAGAGGTTGACAACAAATACACTGCTTTTGCAAGGATGTTTCGGGTTTTTTCACGACAATTTGCGCGATCCCGTATTCAACATTGGTATTTTGTTTGACGTCACGTCTGATAGCTGTTGCCGTGCTTTCTAGCACGGTTGCCACTTGGCCCCCAGTGTCCCCCTCAAAGACCTCGTACCTTTGTAGGGGGGTCTTCCTCCAGTTCCTTGAACCGCCATTACAGTAACCGGCATCAGGTGTGTATTTATGGATTTTTGAAATAAGCCTTGCTTTCTCCCTTACCTTCGGCAATTCTACTACCATAAGTCTAATTTGTTTTGGCCGGCCCGGCCTGTGCTTTTTAGGTTAGCCGTGGGAGTTAATTCTTGTGCCTGGATTCTTCTCGCCTTTACGCAGAGGTACTAAGACTGGCCTGTGCTAGGCACTTTTAACCTTGTCTTTGACATTGCTTCTAGGCAGGTGCTTTGTGATCGCACCGTTACTTCGTTGATTTGTGCAACGAATTTTTGTGTCATTTGCCGCGTCATTTGCTTCAAATGGTCCTTAAGGTTTGGCATTGTGACAAAGTAACTGTATGCTTGTGAAGCAGGTAAACCTGCTTGCGAGGCTGTTTCTTCTTTCACTTTCTTGTTCTCACAATCTCGTTGCGAGTGCTATGTAGCACGACCAGGCGCCATGATTGGCAGGTGAACACAATGTTCATTTGCGACAGAACATTGCTTTGAAGGCGAGGTAGTGCAGAACACAGGGTAATGCTCCAGGAAGAAAAGTTATCTGGCCACCAAATTAGGCAAATACCTTCTGGGTCCGGAATCGCCACGCTTACGCGTCAGTAATTTTTCAACGTGGCTTCTCATAAATAGGCGTTCGCATTGTCTCTGGCACCAGTCTTGGCAGCCACCGCTGGTGCAGTAGAGAGATAGGCCGCATTAGTTTGTCTAGGTCAAGGTGTACGCTACACCGAGATCAAGTTCCTGTTTTAGCCGGGATAACGATAAGCAACCGTATGAACTTCTGATAACCGCAAGCCATCACAACAACTGATGGTCATTGACTATGACGAAAGAACTTCAATAAACAAAACAAAAACTTTCTGAGCAAGAAATGATAGCCAGGAATTTTTTTCTCTAGTTGAGCAGCTTTCAAGCTATGAAGAACGTGCCGCTCCGGTATTCACTTGCTATTCACTCCTGTTTTATAATCAATGCCGTATGCAATCTTTTCTTGGTAACACTGGTACAGATGTCAGTCTAAGCCTTATGATCTAACTGCCCGATACCAAGGGCTGTGAGTACGCGTTCTTCAATTCGCAAAGCTACGCGGTTGCTAATGCACTCATGTAATTGTTTTTATTGGTGGGTTACAGCGCCATTTACCGCGGAAATGTTACTATTTTAATGTTGAAAGTCGCGCACATCCAGGGTATTTGACTGTGCTTTTGTACGATATCTCCGGGAAAGTTCTGACTGTAAGTTCCTTTTTTTGAAGATAAGGGGAGTTAAGCTTATTCTTCTTGTTTCTTAAGCCGTAGCTAAGAGATTTCGCTCGTCCTAAGCAAATGAACATTTTTTGCTTCACCGCAAGGATATCATTTTGGAACTTGTATTACGGCTCTCTCTTAGTCAAAGTGAGTGCTCGCCTAAAGTCCAAGCAAAATGACTGCGCCAGAGATGGAGATAGAGACAAAGAGAGAAGAAGCTTCAAGATATGTCGTAGATGTGACTGAGGCAAAGAGTTGGTATCATGATCATTATAAACATCACCATCATCATCTTCGTACTGTGTAACCTCAGGGCAGGACAGTGACCTCTCCCTTAAATATGCAGTAATCTTCGGCCTGTACACCTAACTACCCATTTACCTATGTAAATTTGTAATCGCCTGCTCACCCAACATGTGCCGCCACTGCACGCTTGCCTTTTTTAGGATTCATTTGCCCTGACCACCGTTCTATTCCTGCGCATTGCATGCCTGCCTACGCCCATTTCTTCATATTTCTTCTAATATGATCTTCACACGTGTTTGTTTTCTGACCCACGCGGCTATCTTCTTGTCCTTTAACCTTATACCTATCCTCTTCCGTTGCACTGGTCGCTAAGTTAACCGCAATTATAATTCATCCCTTTTAGTCAGCCTCCAATTTTCTGTTCCGTAGGTGAATACCGGTTAGTTGTAGCTAGTATACACTCTCCTAAGCATGGACATTCGTAGGGTTCCTGGGTATCTGAGAATACGTCCCGGCTGCACTCCACCTCATTGTTGTCCTACTAATTATATCTCTCTAATGGTTGGGATCTCTCTTAATTACTTTGCCTAAGTAGTTATACTTGCTCACAACTCCCACTGCCTTGCCACCCCTCTGAAACCGCTGCGCTCTCTCGAGGACATTGAGGATTACATTAGTTTCGTGCATAATAATTTTCAGGGCCCCAATTCAACAGTGCTTGTCTAGTACGGTAATCTTTTTTTCGAATTCGTCCCCCGAATCACTTCGCAAGGCAACGTCATCTGCAAATCTGCGGTTTCTGAGGTGTACTTTATTAAAACTTACTTCCACTTTTCCCAATCCAATGCCTTTTTTAAACATAAATATGCGGTGAATAAAATTTGAGATTGGGCAATCTTGTGTGCCGCACTATAGGCTTTTTACTGCTCTATGGAGTACCATGGCAACTGTGAACCTATTGTAGATTTACTCTGTATTATCACGTAATGCTCCTCTACATGATTCCGCCATGCGGTTAGGACTGCTGAGTTATGCCGCATGCAAAGTCATACTGAGTCATGCTGAGGCATGCTGATACCGAGTTAGTTGCTTCCTCTGAGTCTCACGAAGGCTTTATACAGTCCTCCACTTATAACAATACCGTTTTAACAATTATATCGGATATAACAATGGCAGCCGCGGCACCGTCAGCTTTTCATTGTATTATGGCAAAATAAACCGCTTATAAGAATGCTGTCATGATGCAATATCGGTTATAACAATTTAATGTGGGCACTGGAACCAACCCTGAACGAAACAAAATGCAAAAACGCTGCGACAAGCACCCCAACCCCCCTATTACGCAAAAGGGCATGAGAGCATACGCGGCGGCCAGGCGATAGCGCAGTTGGCCTCGGCGGCGAGTGCGCGCCGAAGAGGCTCGCATGCCACCGCTGCTTTCCCCTACGCCACTCGACGCGGAGAAGGAGGAGGACGGAGTCATGGGCGCCTCTACGGGCAGGAGTCCATTCTGAGGGTGCTGAGTAGAAGCCTAAGCCGCCGAGAGCAGCAGCGCTGTGTGCACTGTGCCGACCTCCCCTATTCTTCGCTAATTTGGCCACGTCTCCTCCGCCGTTTGCACGTGTTAGTCTGGTACTTACCATCGTTTTCCTTGCCTGTTGTCACTGTTCCTGTTCTGTGGTTCTGACTTCTAAGCAACAAAGTTTAAGCATTTCACTTCTCCCTCATTAAGTGATCTTGCTTGTTCCCCTCATTAAATGCTTTGTTTGTCACGTTTTCTTTAGGTACCCGTACTCGTTATAACAAATGATCGGTTATAACAATGATATTTTCATGGCACCTCAATAATATTGCGCTCGACTGTATATGCATGGGCCCTTTCAAGCAGTAGGTACGTACTCGTTCAAATGATCGAACCCGCGCTCATGAGTGAAAAACTTCACTGGCGACTTATACACTTTAAGGCATCACTTAAAATTTGAATACGGCCCCCCGGGGTGATGAATGCGGCTTTCTATCGGTCGCGCTCCTCAACCTCAGTTAGCCAGGAGTCCTTTCTTAGGCCAATCAGCAAGAATTGACGGACTTACGAGAATCGATCCAAATTTTTATCAATGTGTGAAAGTTATTGAACGTAGTTTTTGTTGCCCTATCTGCAGCCGCAATTAACGTATGCGAAACCTTAGTTTTCTGTTCTTCCTTGAAGCCGCAGGACCAACTCGGGCGAGGGCTTACTTGTAACTTCAGTGGCATTGTCTTCGGGCATGTCGGTCACTGGCTTATGCATGACTTTTCTCTCTCAAAATAACTGAGTAGGTTGTTGATCAATAGATGCATCTCATTGGCGCTATATGTCTGATTGCGACTATGGTTTATAAAGATCTGATGACTGAAGCGCAGCAGTCAAGGAACTCGTACAGCAGCTGTTATGGCTCTCGCAGATGCATTGGGGATAGCTTTTGGTCAATGTCTCTGGCAACACGCACAGTTGGGCACGATGAAGTTGTATAAATGCTTAAATTTGGTTGCTCGAAGATGGGTGGTAAATTTGGGCATCCTTTTCAAATGCGAATCAGCTGAAGCCAATGCATATACGCTTATATTTGGTTACTGGAGGAAGAATGGTAAAGACGGGCATCCTTTGCAAATGCAAATCAGACGAAGCCAATAACGTTTTGGGTTATACAGGACTCGCCCAGACATTTCCAGACAGGAATTCATAACACCGATTGTAAGGCTCTGTTATTCTCCGCGCAACACCAGTTTTTTAAACCAAAGCTGTCTTTGCCTAGCTGGTGGCGACCGTATGCTAGAACGCACTGAAGCAAAGTCGGCTTTACAAAATTGGAGGGCACATTAAGATGACGGGTTCTCACTAAAGCAGGTATTACTAGGAGAAAAGAAGGGATAGTGAGCCACTGCGTTATGCTCATCGAATTCTGAAGATGGTGACTCTCAGTAGTGTACGTAGCATGAATATTCTCGTTCTCGGGTCCGGCTGGGAAACCATCACTTCATCTATACTTTCTGGTGCCTCGTGTCCAACCCAGCTGACCCCCGTTGCTGTTGGGTGATAGCTATCATATAAGTGACGGCAGGCTGATCACGTAACCTTGTGACTGGGCAATGAGGAAGACAAATCTGTAGCACTTTCTCCCGCACACAGGGTACGAAAGAAATTTTAGCTGTGGACGTGGTAGGATAAAATATCTTGCGCAGCTGCCCTGTTACAAAGTTCCGCAAGATCTCAGTAAAAAAACTAGTGGGCAACGTTTGTAGATGACTGTAGTGTAATAGCTCACATCGTTGAGGCATTGGTAATTCTGCGATAAGGATGCCTCTTGGCTGTCAAATTCCACTCGATATTTTTGCTTTCATCACAAATCTACACACGAGTGTAGGCCTACTCTATAAAAGTTCTTCAAAGTTCTTTTTCCATGCCCCTGCTCAGTCCACGCAACGTCCCTTCGCCTTAATTTGGGTCGGCGCTACAGAATAGCAGCACAACTTCAAAGTTGATCGCTGTTTTGTTGAGCACATGGTTTCTCTCCTTATGAATATCTTCAGCAGTGTATACCAGTTGTGGGTAGTGTAGGCTCGCCCCAGGAAATTCACACCACAATATGAAGTGGCACGCGAAATTTTGCGGTTTTCAGAACTGGAGTCAGGCTTCCGTTTCTAAGGAATAAAAGCTTTGCCTGCAGCAGTTTGAAGCCCATGCATTTTGACGAACGAAACTTTTGTGTTTATGAAAGCAGGTATTCATGTCTACAATAGCCTGCCCTTGGAATAAAGCAGGCGTTTTCGGACGACACTACAGGACACCACGGACGAACGGTGTTCTGATTGTTGCACCTGGTAAGTCGTTCTCAGTGGTCTGGTAATTTTAGTCTCCTCTCAAAGCCGTTTCAACTCCAGGGTGTGCCCTAACAATCAATGGCTTGTGCGAGTCTGACTTGAAAGATGCAACCCTGGCCCAATTTTTCTCGGTTGGCAGGCTGGCCATTCATCATCAGTATGGTCTCAGTCGAATCACTACATTGAGAACATAGCATCACTAGTACCATCATCATACATAAGCCCAAGTCCTCCACCAGCAAATCAAACTTTTAATTTAGGGAAACAAGCATTACTGGACGCATGGTGGTTGAAGCGAAAATATTGATACGCGGTAGTCCGGTATCTACAGAAGGCACAGTAAGACCGACTAAGCGCCGTCCAAGCAAGGGACGAAGTCCACGCGCGTCCCTCTCAGCGTCTTCTTTCTCATCCCTCTTTGATGATGTTTCCGACTTGACGGTGATGTTTCGTAACACAACCCCCCTCCGTTGAGAGCACCGTCTCGGTGCTGGTCAGGGCATAACTCTAGGCTGGGAACGGTAGGGCTTTAGACGGACGACATGGACGATGTCAGTTTTCGGAGGGCGCGATGAGTCAGACCGGAACGACAGGGGTGATTTCATAGTTTACAGCAGTCACTTGGCGCAGGACACGGTAGGGGCCGTAGTAACGGGTGAGCAGTTTCTCAAAACGCCCTACTTGGCGCGCAGGACGCCAGAGCAGCACGAGGGAACCTGGTTCAAAGTGACGGATGCTGTGGCGTCGATCGTAACGAGACTTTTGCGAATCATTGGATGACGTAAGCTTGGTGCGCGCTATGCTGCGGGCAAGTCAGCCAGGGCAATGGCATCTTGGGCATAGCCAGAAGGCGGCGTGTTTTCTCGATTAAGGTGTCTAGGGGCAAGACCGCTCTCGACCGTAGAGGAGGTACAAGCGAAAATCCGGCGAGTATCATGACGGGACGAGTTGTATGCGAAAGTAATGAAAGGTAAAGCAATGTCCCAGTCGCGATGGTCATCCGAAACGTACATGGAAAGTGTATCCGTTAGGGTTGTGTTAAGTCACTCCGTAAGACGGTTGGTCTGCGGATGGTAGGAAGTCGTAAATTTGTGCGTGGTTCCGCAGGAGCGAAGGATGTCGTCGACTACTCGCGACAGAAGTTTCGACCGCGGTCAGTCAATAGCTGACGAGGAGCACCATGATGGAGGATAACCTCGTAAAGGAGGAAATTTGCGACATCAGTAGCGCAGCTGGTTGGAAGGGCCCGTGTTATTGCGTAACGGCTCGCGTAATCAGTGGCCACTGCAATCCACCGATTTCCGGCCGCAGACTGCGGAAAAAGACCAAGCAGGTCTAAACCAACGCGGAAAAATGGTTCAACCGGTATGTCCAGTGGCTGAAGAGGGCCCCGCGGGTGGCGTCGTTGGTGCTTTCCGACGTTGGCACTTGTCGCATGCACGACGTAACGGCGAATAGAGTGGTAAAGCCCTGGCCAGAAGAAACGCCGTCGGACACGGTCGTATGTTCTTGAAACTCCTAAATGACCAGCTGTTGGATGGTCGTGCAGTTGCTCCAGGACGTCCAAACGAAGGTATTCAGGCACAACAAGGAGCAGCTCGGGACCTTCCAGGCGTGCATTCTTACGATAGAGCACACCGTCCTTGAGTTGGAAATAACAAAAAATTAAATCCGGCACGCACACACACAGCTGGCTGGCGCCGCATCTTTTCAAAGTGCTACGAGTTGTGCCGCGCCTCCGCCAGATGGCGCCACGGGTCCCGCGACCGAGAGAAGACGCCGTGAAACATCCCCCCGCGAGGGCACGATCAAATGCAGAGCATTTCCGGGAGCGCACGACGTTAAGTAGTTTGCGTTACGTTAATGTTGTTGCACTTGTGGCACTGCTGACGAAGAGCGCTCGTCAGCAGTAATTTGAATGAGTCGATATAAGGCGCGTTCGTAGCGTCCCATTCAGTGTCGGCTTTGTGGTGCAGTCGGTAGAGCACCATGTACATTGCGTTCCGCCCACAGGGTCGAGGCATCAAAACCGGACGCCGGAGAGTATTTGTTTTATATAGTAAAGAGGCGTGCGGACAACGACGGTGGCGACTACGGACGTCAACGCGGGTGACATCGTGAGTTACTGAAATGCTCTGCATTTAAAATCGTACTGATGGGTCCGAACAGGAGTTATTCAGGCGTTCAATGATCTGGCGCAAAAATTCATCCTGGCGCTGCTCTTTACCAAGGTGGAGGAAAGAGGAAATCACCAGAAGGGATGGAAATGCGTCGGAACACGCAGTCTCAGGAGGTTCGACAGAATAGCGCGACAGACAGTCGGCGTCTTGGTGCAGGCGGCCCGATCTGTAGACGACTGAATAAAAATACTCCTGGAGGCGGAGAGCCCACCGCCCGAGGTGGCCGTTTGGATCCTTCAGTGATGCTAACCAACAGAGCGCGTGGTGATCCGTCACATCGGAAAACGGTCGGCCGTAGAGGTATGGACGAAATTGGCCCACAGCCCACACAAGAGCGAGACACTCCCGTTCTGTGATACAATAATTTCTTTCTGCTGGAGATAGGAGGCGGCTGGCGTAGGCGATCAAGCAATCCTTGCCAGATTGCCGCGGAGCCAGGACGGCTCCAATGCCATGGCCGCTAGCGTCAGTCCGGATTTCGGTGGGTGCAGACACATCAAAGTGGGCTAAAATGGGCGATGTGATGAGGAGATGCACCAATGTGGTAAAGGCTTTGGCCTGTTCAGGGCCCCACTGAAAGATGGTGTCCTTTTTCAAAAGATCGGTTAGAGGACGGGCGATATCAGCAAAGCCTCTTATAAAACGGCGGAAATATGAGCAGAGGCCCACAAAACTGCGGACGACTTTCGATGAGCGGGGTACAGGGAAGTCCTTAACTGCTTTGATCTTATCGGGATCGGGCTGTACTCCTTGAGCGTCGACGAGGTGGCCCAAAATGGTTAGTTCACGCCTCGCGAAGCGCACTTTCGCTGAATTGAGCTGCAGTTTGGCCTGACGGAAAAGAGCAAGGATTTCACGCAGGTGCTGGAGATGAGTCTCGAAGGAGGGAGAAAACACGATGACGTCATCGAGATAGCAAAGGCAAGTGGACCATTTAAAACCGCGCAAAGAGAGTCCATCATGCACTCAAAACTGGCTGGCGCGTTGCACAAACCGAACGCATACCTTGAACTGGTATAGGCCGTCGGGTGACGAAAGCGGCTCTTTTCTTTCCTTCCATCTCATCAACTGTAATCTGACAATAACCTGAGCGAAGGTCTATGGAGGAAAAGTATTTCGCCCCATGAAGGCAATCTAGGGCATCGTCGATTCTGGGTAAAGGGTAGACATCTTTCTTGTGACCCGGTTGAAGTGGCGGTAGTCCATACAGAATCGCCAGGTGCCGTCTTTCTTTTCCAACACGACGGGTTAAGCCCATGGACTACAGGATAGTTCGATGATGTCCTTTGCGAGCATTTTTTCAACCCCCTGCTGGATGACTCCTCGTTCGGAAAGAGAAACACGGCACGGCCTGCGATGGATTGGCCTGGAATCACCTGTATCGATGCTGTGTCCATCACAGTTGTGCTTTGCCCCAAAGGTTCGTCACCCAAGTCGAAAACGTCTTCAAATGATCACAAAAGGCAGCGCAGTTTGCTTGATTGAGCTTGAGATAGTTCCGGGTGATCAGGGGTGCAAATTTATCTGGCGGGGTAGGTCGATGGTTGGATCCATGTTGTTGCATTGGATCACGGTCTAAAGCATATACCGAAATTTCAGCTGCCGCTAAATGGATGAGAGCGGCGACGGTTATACCTTCTGGAAGTACTTCAGTATGGAGCGAAAAGTTGAGCACCTCAACCAAATGATACGCGGTAGTCTGGTATCTACAGAAGGCACAGTAAGACCGACTAAGCGCCGTCCAAGCAAGGGGACGAAGTCCACACGCGTCCCTCTCAGCGTCTTCTTTCTCTTCCCTCTTTGATGATGATTCCGACTTGATGGTGATGTCTCGTAACAATATAGTTACTTCCAATGGCTGCACGAACAACCAGACTACACTTATTCGGTTTAACGTCATGTGTGAAGTCTGCTTTGCATGGTGCCATCAGCAACTGCCGAATTTTTTCTCTTAGCATATTCCTTCGGTGGAAGACGACCATCCCAAATGAGTACGCGGGCTATTGACGGATGGTAACGGCGACAGGGGAGAAAAACGATGACTCGGAAACATAAACTCCTTCCCTAAGCGGGACTAGAGGAGCCTAAAAGATGACTCAAACTTATTTCCGCAGTGGCGGCGAAAAGTACTCACAAACTGCATTCAACAACAGACCAAGATGATGAGTTCCATCCAACCTGGGCATTTGAAAGAGGCGCCCACCGCGGCCAAGAAGAATATTTGAAGCAATTGTAGCCGCAACGCTTGCGTTTGCGGAGCAATGGGATTGACGTCGGGCTCTCAGCACGAGGCACCTGTCGTAAGTCCCTGGGGGGGAAGCGATTTTCTTTTCAGAGCCTTTCTTTGTACTGATCTGCGTGGTCCTCTTACTTCATCGGTCGCGTGCAAGGTTAAGTAGTGAATTAGCTGAGAGAATGATAACCAAAAACTTCACCTTGTATACACTTCAACATTAAGAAAAGTGCGGGAAGTGCCTTGCAGTAGTACCTGTAGACCAGTGGTGACACTTAAACAGATGTCGCCGCTTGAAATGAAGATTAGTTACACCCAAAGAGTGTGCTTGGTAAATGAGCCTATATTACACGTAATATGTGGTTCCACCCGGTACCGGTGAGGATTACCACCTCACCCACGCCCACCTCCTACTGCGATCGAGTTTGACACGCACGTCCTGCCATGCGGCGCGGAAAAATGTATACTGATGACTACCGGGGAGTTTATACTTTCTATGACGAAAGTGGACACGAGGTGCTCCAAATCGCACTAATTTACACCACTCCCACTTCCCAATACAAATACAGTATTACACTCTGCACTACAAGGGTATCTTTCATATACTCCACGGCCCTTACAACCATATGCGTCTTCCTACTGACCCCTCAAAACTCGCACTCTTGTCTTGGCTCACAATCCTTCATGGCACTCACGTTGTTTCTGTCTACGTCATCCTTCTTTCTTTCCATTCCCCTCTATATAGAAATCCTATTGGTCCAATTCTACTTCCCACTTTCTCAAACCACCTCACGCTCTTCCTATCTCATTACCTACGCTTTCGCATCTTCACCTTTCATATTATTCGTCCGACTTAAATCCTATGTTTCGCTCTCCTTCCTGCCATTCCTTCTCGCAAACATCAACTACTTTTCGTCCTTCCCGTCCAGGGGTTCACCTGTCACACCATCAAGAATAGGGTGATACCTTGATTGGCAGCTTCTGGTGTGTAAATTGTGATCCAACGAAGCACGCAAGTCAGTATCCCGCTCCACTAGTGAGGCCACCCGCCGGTACCCCTACTGGCTGGTAAAGATGCGGCCCACGCAGACCAAAACGTTTTGCGTTTACGTAACACTAGAAAGACGGCTGTCAAAATAAAAGAGCGACCAGGGCCACTAGTACGTGTATACAGCCTTCCACTGAAAAACGGTGAAAAATGTGCTTACGTTTTGAGTTATTTTAGTTGATTGTAAGAGTGACTCCCTGAAACTCTCGCGGAGGCCTTCAATCTGACGCTGTAAAAAAAGAAAACAAAAAAAGTGAAACTTGTGTTAATACTGTTTTATAACTGTCTATGTGACCTCACCTGGGCAGTCAGAATGACCTGTTCCTGTAGTTGCATGTACTTTTTCCACTCTGTTTGTAGCTGTAAGGAAATAAAGATTTCTGGCTGATTACGTCCTTCACAAGTCTCACTTATACATGCCTAATTTCATAGTTTTGAGCTATAAATTCTGCCGTATTACAAACCTGAGAATTCATTTTTCTAAGATACACGTGATTTAGAGGCACCGTTATCAAGGTGCGCGCCAAGACATTGCGGGAGTAGTTGAAGAGTTCAACAGTCATTGTACTCGTCGGAGCGCTGGCGCACTCCCCTCGGAAGCTGCAGTGAGTTTGAAGCAATGTTCGCTCCACATGAGGGGGAAGAGTAAAACTAAGAGTATTCTTCTCGTGTGGGACTTTTTCCTCTGAGAAAACGTCGGTCCACCGCTCTCCTTAGCTTATTGGATAAATATAATCACAATAAAAGGCTGTCGCCACAACCACTCACAACACCAGTGCGCATGTCGAGACGACTTCACAATAAGTTTACTTTTTTCCGCATTTGTGACAACACATTTGTATTTATTACAGCGACACTGCCTTGGATATTTTTATGTGGAATGTTCTTTTAAATTTCGTTCCCGCCATAGCTGGCAGTGAAAGATTTTTAGAACATGTATGTCGACATTTTTTCATGTAAAATGACGCAGAAAAAAAAACCTTTTGCAAGCCTGTCACATTTTGCGTCCTGTTTTTTTATTTCATTTGCTTTTTACTTGTGCAGAAGGCTGTTCACTTTTCTCTGCTTGAGAGCGATTTTCAATGAAGTTGTAGAAATCTTTGTTTTCTGTTTGTGTGTTGTAGCACATGTTCACAGGCTTGCATGCTGTGTGCTTGTGCATATAACGATTGATGTCCTCTTGCATTTTGTTACAAAGTGTTCTTCTACATTTATTTCGTTCTCAAGCTTTTATAAAGATTTGTATTTACCCATCCCGCTTACTCAATGCTGGTAGGATCCTGTAAGGTATTGTGAATAAATAAGCGTAATTACAATGTCTGACAAGGACGGTATATGATCGGATGCAGAAAGAATACTTAAAAGCTTCCGAAAGTCTGGCATCCATAACAAAGAAAGTTCGCAATAAAACCGTGACACGCGTATACGAGGGTCTTGAAGGAACGACACAGGTGACAAATATGCAAGTGCACTCACATACCGTGCTCCTTGCTTGCGACATGAACTGCCACAAGCGCATTGCCGAAATATATGAACCACATTTCACTGATGTATACCTATAAAGACATACTTCCCATGCCCGAAGGAGGTTTCAGCGCCAAATATTTGCAAATACTCTTCTCTCGCTTCCCTGAAATATTTCTTTTTGCCACCTGGCAGACCGGGATACAGGTTACCCGGCACGCAACCTTTCATTTGGCGCGAACGTTGCTTACTGGCCCCTGCGCGAGGATCTCCAACTTCTTTGGACTATCTATTTTCTGTATCTCACACCGAGTGAACGCGAGGGAGATTTAGGCATTTTGCTTTACTGAATATTCAGGTCCACCGAACTCCACAATCTATCAACCTGTCTCTACTTGATATATTCGAACTCAACCATATAGACGTTACTCGGACATGTTACCACACCCCTCACCGCATCTATTTCGTTTGCCTGTTTCCTACGCACTGTGCGTTCTCTTGAGGAGCTGTGACTGGCGATTGCGAGTGGTGCGTGTGGCACCTCTGATCTGTTTCTGCCTCTACGTAGCTTCCTGCGGGCACCTAAGCATTTGAATGTCCAGATTAGGCAGTGTTCGACGTGTTTAAAATCGCCCCGCTACACTTTAGATGTAAGCACTAGGAAACGCAGGAACCCATTCCTACGCCAGGAATGTTAATAGCAGTCACGCCGGCTCCCATGAAAGACATTTGCCTGCCTACCTTTCCAGGCACCCCTTAGTCTCTTCTTATCAGCACGTATTCCATCCGAACAACACGGGGAATCCGAAATTCTACAAAGTCATATGGTAGGCAAGGGTGATTACCCCTTTTTAACTTCCCCAAAAACTGAATTTTTGAACAATCACGCTTTGGGTAGAGTAGTAGTTAACTAGAGATTGGATGAAACTAATTGCGACAGAATCGTCTGCTCACCTTGCCGAGCCGAATTCATTTTTAAGACAAATAGCCAAGCCCCCTAAATTCCTTTTAAATGGACTTCATTGTCTCGCCACCAAATTATTTCTGTCTCTCAGACGCGAATTGACACACGTAGGTGCTGGCGCTTAGGAAATCGAACTGATGAGCGTGTTGGTGGTCGCTACTGGTGAAACTCTTCACATCGTCGTCAGCAGTGGCGGGTTAGGCCCTGAGTTACTTTGATAATATAAAAAGATATTCATGGTTCTCACGCTTTTCATGTCCTCTTGAAGCACAGACACGGTCTTCTTCAGAATATCTGTGTCGCACTAGAAGCAGACAGATGTTTCACTAATAAAAACCAAGATCTAGTAAAAGGGCAGTTTCAATTACGCTCACACTTACATTACTTTGGGTAGTCGTTTGCTGCAGCTGTAAAAAAAGTATGACAGTCACTCACCTAAACAAAATAAAAATATATAAAAACAGCAAATTTAACATATAGAAACCAAAAGGAAATCGGCGTTCGCCATAATATTTATTTTGAAACATATACTTAGTGCATTATGCCTGTAATGTAGAATTGCTTGGAAGGCAGGTGGTCAACAGACAGTGGCACACGTAAACCCTTCGAGCAAAAGTTCGCGCGACAATCTTCATTCTCAAGCAAGATAAAGGAACTAGGCTACTGTGGCAGAAGATGTTGGCTGTACGAATCAATGTTTAACGGCCTAATGTTGTTTGTCCCATTTTTAATGGCAGAAGATGGCCAGAAGATGGCCAGATGGTACTCACATCTCCGTATTTGTTTTCAATTGATTGGATAAAGCACTTTGGTGACGAGCAATAAAGCACGGTAAAGCATAAAACAAACGGCACACACTGAATGAGCTTTCTTAACGATTTTGCAATGAGAATACAAAAACGTTCTCCAACTTTTGCGCAGAGAAAAGTACACGGGCATTGACGCCGCAGATAATAAAAGAGGTGGGATATTTGCTGAAGTGTCTGGCGAGAGTTTCTTCTCGTAATGCTTCTCAATGGGCTTTATTTTCACGTAATAATTTTGAGTTCTGGCATGTGAAGGCGATCCGTTCCTCATTTTGACCGAAGATAAGAGAAATCCGTGTTTGTGTGCCCTGCATGCAAACATTGATTTTGATCCAGTAAGAGATTTTTTGATATGCAATAAAAAGTACCCCGATTTCTCTACACCTTCAGGGAAAACGTGACGTTTTGTATTGCGCAGTTTAATTGTGCAGATGTAGGCACGAAAAAAACGTTACTGTAAAACAACACTTCATCAATGGCGTTTTCATTATGTGAGCCTCACATCCTCCTCATGGTTGGACGTGGTATTTTCATGATGTGGTGCGTGCACATGGAAACTTGTTAGTTTGGTTTGAACACATGCTAAATGATTCATTCTTGGTATTTCGCGTTAAATATTTTTTTCAACACGCAGAGCGGCGTACTTTGGTGCTGATGTGGTCACTGAACTAACGATCATGTTTCCTATGGGTACAAAGGCTACCGTGGTGGCCGCCGCAGCATGTATCAGGACATATGTTGGCTTTGTTCTTGTGCTGACCTGCCTCTACTTTCGCAGGGCAGAAAGTGGTCTGGTTTTGGCAGCACTTCATTAGACCGTGTTGTTTATAGTTAGCCCTCAAAGGTGCTTTGAAACTGGTCTGTCAAGCTGAAATTACAAATGTGGACTTGAGTGGGATGGCTAGCAGGGAGGAACAAGCGTAAGAATGACGGATGCCAAAATGAGATTCTCTACAATTTTCACAAAAGCGCTCACGCAGGGGAGATTTTATCATCGGTGGTTTTGCAAGGAGGTTTAGACTTTCTTTTCCCCATTCCAGGGGACTAGAGGTAGCCTTACGTCCTGCAGCTCCGGCCCGCCCCCCCCTCCCCCCTTAAAAAATATGTTTTTTTCACAAAATTAGGGGCCGCAAGTGTAGCTCGAACAAAATGGTGCAATGAAACTCGAACGTCGGCACAGATTGTTCTTTGAGCACAATTGGAATTCCTTGCTTGCAGAAGGGTATGTCTTTATGCGCTAAGAATCATTTATCTATGCAGTCGTGAATGTTACTGAGTCGCCATTGATTTGTACTGACAACAAAAAAGAACGTTAGTTCTTCATCAAACATTTCCCAGAACTTTGTTTATGGAGAATCCTTTGTGTTGTTGATGTATTTTCGGCGTGGAACGGATATTAGTTTTGCTTTGAGCATTATAACTGGGTGGTGGTGGTGAAAAACGTTCTTTACTGAGCTCAAGGGGTAGGGAAAGGGGTGTGGTCAGCCTCCTTCGTCCAGGAGGCCGCGGGCCTGCGCTGCATCCGTGGCTCGTTGCACCAGCGCGAGTTGACGCTCCGGCGCCGAGCTGGTCAGCGCAGACTCCCACTGCTCAGGGGATGGGGATGGGATGGGGTGAGGGTGGTGGGGACAGGAGTATACTAGGTGGTAAGTTGAGAGTGGGATGTCACACTGTGGGCAATTGTAGGGGAACAGAGATGGGGAGAGATGTGGGACAGGATGGTGTGGTTGTAGTATGTCTCGGTTTGCAGTCGCCGGTAGATATACGCTTGATGGTTGGAAAGAGTGTGATGAGGAGGGGGATATCCTTCTTGTGTGTGTTAATGAGAGAGAATGGAGCTGTATGTGAGGTCGAGTGGGGTCAGTGCCTGTGGGACAGGTGGGGCTTGTCCGGTTCTTCCTGGCCTTGCTGTTGGGAGTGCCCGGTTGAGGAGGTCGCGGGCTACGGCGTGGGCCGCCTCATTCCCTGCAAGGCCGGTGTGGCCTGGTGTCCAGATGATAGAGATGTCGATGTCTTCGGGGAGGTGTTGTAGGATCTGGATGGCTTGAGGGGGTGTGAGGCCGGCTTGGTAGGGCGGCAGGCTTGTTGGGAATCCGATATGATGGTCAAGTAGGGTTTTTGTTGGTGGGTAGTGGTGGCGTGAGCGATGGCTAACGCTTCGGCCGTTGCTACAGGTAGGTTCCGATAGGAGGCTGCAGTTGCTAATTTACCAGTTGAGTCGAGGACTACCAGGGTTGTGTGCTTGTGGTCTGTAGATCGAGCAATGTCTGTGTACCGTGTGTGAGGGTCTGAGCTGTGTCGTTTTTCAAGGAGCCTCACCCTGGCCTCTCGGCGTCCTAGGTTGTAGGTAGGATGCATGTGTTTTGGAACAGGATGGACCTTGAGGCGTTGACGGATGGTGAGAGGAATACGTTGCGGTGCTTGTGTGAAGAAGGGTAGTGCGTCCGATGTCCTGGAGAACTTTTCTTCCTGCTGGTGTCAATATGAGTCTCTGGAGGTGTGATGCGCGCTGTGCTTCCAACAGTTCACTTAAGGTATTATGCAGGCCGAGTTTGAGGAGACGATCGTTAGATGTGTAGGTTGGGAGGCCGAGGGCTGCTTTGTAGGCTTTTCTGATGAGGGTGTCCAGTTTGTTGATTTCCTGCGGTTTCAGGTTGACAAATGGGGTGCCATAGGTGATGCGGCTGACTATCAGCGCTTGGATTAGCTTGCAGGTATCGTGTTCTTTAAGTCCGTATGTAGAGCCTCGTATTCTTCGGATGAGGTGTGTTAGCTTTGTGACTGTTTTTTGGAGTTTTGGTAGAAGGGCCGCTCCGGAGCCATCGTAGTGGAAAGGTACGCCGAGCACGCGGAGCGTGGTAACTTGTGGGATGGGGGATCTTCAATGACGACTTTGGGATCTGGGGTAGTGGGAGGGGGTCGGCCTCTTGTGCGGAAACGTAGAATCAACAGGGCCGATTTGTTAGGTTCTGCTGTGAGGCCCCTGGGTTGGAGATAAGCAATGGTGGTGTCGATGGCTTGCTGGAGTGCGTCTTCTTGTTCTCCGCTCGAGCCATGTGTCGTCCAAATGGTTAAATCGTCCGCGTATAGGCCATGACGAATGCCGGGGATATTGTCTAGTTTGCTTGGTAATTGGAGGAGTGCGATGTTAAACAGCAGGGGTGAAATTACGGACCCTTGCGGGGTGCCTTTGGCCGGTGTTTCGAAAGTTGGGGATTGTATGGGTCCGAGTCGCAACGTGGCTGTCCGGTTTCCCAGGAACGCCTTCACGAAGTAAAAGATTCGGTGGCCGCATTCGGTATGGTTGAGGTTTTCGTGAATGGCTTGGTGTGTTACGTTATCAAAGGCGCCCTTAACATCTAATGTGAGTAGGGCCTTTGGAGTGTCACGGCTGAGGTGGTCTAGTATTTGCTCTTTGATTTGTATAAGGATGTCCTGCGTAGAGAGGTGCTGGCGAAAGCCGAACATTGTTAGGGGGTACAGGTGTTTTTCTTCTAGGTGGGTAGTTAGGCGTTGATGTGCTAAATGTTCGTAGATTTTTCCGAGACATGATGTCAGGGAGATAGGTCGGAGGGTGGTGGGTGATAGAGGCTTGTTAGGTTTCGGGATTAGCGTGATGTCGGAATGCCGCCACTGTTCTGGATAGGTGCCCTGTTGCCAGTGATGATTGTAGTAGTCAAGGAGAACTTGGAGGGTATCTTCGCTTAGGTGCGGATGGTGCGATGGTGCGATAAGTGATGCGGTCCTTACCCGGCGTGTGTGTGTTGCTGGTTAGCCGGGCCAGGATGGCTCGGAGTTCGGCCAGGGTGAAGGGAGTGTCAAGGGCTTCGTTAGTTGGTCCGGTGTATTGAATGTCCGGTGTGGAGGTAAGTTGCAGGATCTCCGAAGAGGTGTAGCTGTATGGATTGGAGGAGGTGTCTTGGGGGAGGGCCCTATTTCGTATGAGTTGTTGTATCCGGTGATTCGTTTGTTTGTGAGTCGAGCTATTGTCCAGGAGAGATCGCAGTAAGTGCCACGTTTTCTTAGTGTGTAGGGTTCCTTGCAGTTGGTTACAAAAATCGTGCCAGTTCTGGGTTTGGAGTTGGGCTGCATATGTCTGGGCTTTCTGGGTCAAAATGGCAATGCGCTTTTTTAGGGTTCGATTGTGTTTTTGGCGTTTCCACCGCTTTGTGAGGCTCCGCCGAGCATCCCAATATGCATAAGGTGGGGGTCTACCGCAGGTATGTCTTCCGTGAGGGCAATGAGTTGGGTGTGTTTCCCGACCCGTTGCTCAAGGGCTTGGGTCCAATCTTCCAGGTTTTCGCCGATGGGTGGGAGGTCTGAGTCGTCCTTGCGAAAGGCTGGTGTTAGAGGAAATTGGTGTTTGAGTAATTTTGGTTAGGAAGCACTCTTCCTGGGCTATAATACTTGCAGACGACCGTTTTGAAGTGGTAAATTTCAAATAAAGAATGTAGCGCAATTTCGCGTTTTTCTGACGGGTTGAATACAGAAAACTATACACCTTATTCAACGTTGATACACTTTGAAGTAGCTAACTACGAGATAGTCCAGGGGGACAAACACTTCCAAATACCTAGCGAGTCAGTGTGGCCTAAGAAAGATTTTCGTAATATATAACTGCAACGTTTTCGTGCCACGACAATTCCTGGCTTGCTTTTCCGTAAGTGGCCTCATTGAGAAGAAATATTCGCTTATTAAGAACACTAACGATTTTATACCAAGCATATGATTTTTCATGGACACCAACACGACTAACAATCGGCTTCCTGACCACGCCGTTAGGAAGCCTGTCGAAACTATACCAGAGAGTATGAAAATTTGCTGTTATACTTACTTTTTGTATGTCCTCTTCATTCGCTGACTTTGCCTCCTTAAGAATTTGAATGTCATTCTAAATAAACAAGAAAATACCTGATGAGATTTATTTCTGGTGTCTAAGTGTGCCGAAATGAATAGAAGAAGCTTACGTTCTTTTCGTTGATCATTTGTTGAAACTGTCAAAATAAGAAGAAGTAGAACTGTAGCTAAGTGAAGAATAATGCGAGAAAGTATGAACGAGGCACAACGGATAGAAACGTAAACAGAGAAGATTTACATCGAGAGATCACACATTCCCACCGCTATATGGTTCCAATGATGGCAGCGGTAAAAGAAAAATACACGAGCATAAGCTCGGACATACAAAAAGTCAGTTCAATTTTGTCTTCTTTTATTTCAAGTTCATTGAGTCTTGCATGTTTTCAATCACTCTATACAAACTAACAGTAACGTCGGCATGCAAAGTGCTGAAGCCAAACTATACATCTATTTTAGCTGGTACAAATAAAGTCCACGGACATCACGGCAGTACTCTAAGCGTTGCAACTTTGAATCATTGGTTGCAGTTTTTCCTCGTTTACGCGTAGAATGTCACACCACTGTATTGCTTACTCTCAATGCTGTCGATCGAGCATTTTTATACCGTCAGGCTCCCCCAAATAATTATAACACAGCAAGTGGTTGGTTACGACACATCTTTTGGTTAGGACAACATCGGTTAGCAAAAATCGTAGGACACGTCTCACAATAATCTTGACCATGATTAAATGTCATGTTGATGAAGGTGATCGCAGGCAGCGATTTAAAAAGCGTCTCAAGTCATCATGATTATAACTTGTGACACATCTTATGTCACTGCCAACGATATGCTAATTAGCAAGAAACTGCGCCAAAAGCCCCTGTGCTACTTCAACATTGTTCATCAGCATCCGTATCCCGATGTAGATCGCGCTCTATTGCCCCTGTTTCCCCCTTTCTGTTTCTTTTCGCTATTCTATCTGGCAATATGAACCCTATTCTGGAGAATTATGCCCTAGCGCCTTCGGGGTTGATCATCAGTTTTCCTAAAGCTTTTTTTGTCTCTGTGTTATTCATTCAGTTTTCATGCCGCTAAATGCTGATAAAACATTTCCTCACCCTTGGGCTTTCAGGGTGCTTAGAACTCTCTTCACGCAGTCACACTGTAGGAATTTGAGTGAGTGCAGCAACATATAGTTCCTGAGCCATCTAGGAATATTTAATAAAATTTGAGTGTTTCTTACATTCCTCGTGTCCACTTGCAGAGCTGACATGATCGACTTGAGATGTTCAGTGTCGTTCTAGAAAGAAAACATTGCTTTAGAAAGTAACAATTGTGGATATACCAATGTGATAAAATGATGCTGCCGAAGCTTGCATCATTTTACGGGCTTCTTCGCTGCTATAGCAGAACAAAACGGAGTCGTATCTCACAACGGCTGTGCACAAAAATTCCCCGCATTTCCCCGAGGGGAAGAATGTGAAAGGGCGAATGCACGAGTTGAATTTGCGCGGTTCGGTAATGTTCGCGAAAGTGAGATCACACACATACACACAACTACAAAGAAAGAAAGATGCATTTATTCACAGACACCTATTTGTGTTGTCGTTGTACTTGATTGCTAGAGCGGATCTCAGCTTTGAAATTTCGTGTCAGTACTCCTTTAAGCAGGTGCATTAGCCCTTCTCACGCCCGATTCTTGGCCAATCCCCCACGTGGGTATGTGCCATGTCAGCGGCCAGGCAGCGCGCGCCCATCTCCCCCCGTTGCCAAAGAAGACGAGGAGATTCATGGCCAATCCCTCACGTGGGTATGTGCCATGTCAGCGGCCAGGCTGCGCGCGCACATCTCCACGTGCGCGGACATCGCCGGTGGACGCAGGTTCAGGGTCGCTTAAGAAGTGCATTGCACTTAAAAATTGTAAACCGAGAATAATGGTTTGGATAAACTGCGCAGCCATATTTTAGGAGTATCAAAAATGAAATAGCAGTAAAAGATCCTAAACATTTGGTATATAAAACTGTCATAAGTAAACGTCGAAGAACTAACAGTATTTCAGTTAATTTTGAATATTGGCACAAATATGGCCATGTTAACGATTGGCATAACGTGTTTGAAAAGTATATCTGATTATAAGCTAAAAAACCACCGCAATTTTAGCACACATTTCCGAGCTCTTGCATGTTCCTGTGAGCAATAGGGAAGATTTACCAGAAGCCTAAAACCATGAATGTTTACACTAACCAGCTTTGTCATGTTGCGTGTATGGTATTACTTGCGTTGTTAGGGAATGGCTAGTGTGAAACTAATACTGCACTTCTCCTTTTGTCAACAAAAGTAGTGTTAAAAAAATTAGCGTTTTTTTCTGACGAGTGGACAAAAATATTTTTGACGAGTTTACGACGCGAAACACTGCTATTGTTTGTACTTCGCTACACAGTATGGTAGCGTAACCCAACCAACTTTCGGCAAGCAAACCCACTGGCGAAGATCTAGTAAGTCGGTAAGGCCCAATAATATTTCATATAAAACATTTTTGCAATATTTTTATGCCAAACGAACATCTGGGCCTAGAATGACTCGTATAAAACATTCGTGCAATGTTTATATGCCAAACGAACGTCAGGCCTGCGTTTTTATGCGAAACTAGGAAGCAAGGAACTACTCATTGGGACATCCCAAGCTTTTACATCACATGTAATTCACCAAGGAAAATTCCCGACTTCCCGTATTCCATCTCTCGATTTTGCGGTAGCGAATCCAGCCACATTATTGATTTGGGTATAAGGTGAGGGCATACACTGCCTGCTTAAGAACTTCTATTCCATTCTAAGTAAAAAAATCCCCGTTGAGAAGGGTTGCCCATGGTTTAGAGTGGCGGAGCGCATCGCAGAAGCTTACGTCTTTCTTGGTGACCATTCGTTGCAACTAGAAAAAAAAGGTAAAAGAACTGTAGTTGAGAAAACCTTTTTCCTATAAAACCTCTATACGTGCATCCTATTTCCTACTTTCGGTCGAAATCGAGCTTACTCTCCACTATTCCATACCTTCTGACTCTCTTTGTAGTCCTTTGCTCCAAGTGATGTCTTCCAACTCCTTCCTCCCGTTTACCAGCCTTCATTTTCATATCCATTCTTAAATTCTTCTCCTCTTCGTATTGGTTACAACCATGTTTTAGCCAGTCCACCTTCTTCGCACTATTCCGGTCTCCTTTTTACCTCCCCACTCCAAACTTTCTCCGTGCAGTTTTTGACCTCCTTTCTTTTTTTGTCTGTATTCTTAGATATTACTTTCCGCTGATTTCCGTTGACCCCCAAACGTCTTCTACCTTCAACGGTCAAACTCAATCAGTACTACCGATTCTACTTCAAAATATAAGAGCAGTGCCAATACAAAGATTTTCCACCAAGCCTCTCCAATGACCAAAACTGATACGGAAGCACGGCAGCGCTCATGAAGAAGGACGTGCGGCAGAGGCAATTTGTTCCGGTAACGAAGCTCAACAATTTTCGCCTCCCTCTCAGCGCCTTATTTTCGTTAAGATGTAACATTAGTATGTGGTGCTCAGGGTGGCTGCTGAGTACAAGCGAAATGGAAATATTTTCAGTGTTCGGAAGTTTATAATCAAAACTTGCTGTGGCAGCTCCGCGGGCGCCTAATGGCGCCCGCGGAGCTGCCACGGTCACGGCCAAGGCAGCTGCCAAGGCAGCTTTCACGGTCACGGGTCTTTGTGACATTCTAGACCTAATGAGGGAAGTTATTTAAACCGTATTTCCTGGGTATGGTTATGAAATGGAAAACATTTATTTCGGTTCGTTTCGGTTGATAATGTCGGGATACCATTTATTTGGTGGAGGCTTCCCCACATTTTGTAAACTAGTTTTTGCCTTACGACACAATTATGTTACGGCATTGTTGCCAAGGTTAGAGGTGCTTTTGCGTGATGACCTCAGTTTTGGGCGTGGCTGGAGACTCTGTCTGTTGAACACCTATGGAACTCCGATTGTGGATGAACAGATTCCAGTGCGCATGCGCGCCTCTTCGAAAAATCACGTATTGTTTGTTCGCGCTATGATGCTTTTCTGCGAGCATCATGTCTCGCTTCTCCTCTTTCACATTACGGATGCCGTTACGCCTTATACCAGCTTCAGGTCAGCGGAGGCATTTGGCCACCGCCATTTTAATTTTAAGTGCAGAGCACGTTAAGCGCTGGCCTTGTCGTCCTAGCTAGCTCGCACTTTTTTTCTTTATTGCCTGCTTGGCGACAACACAACATGCACTGCTCAGTTCACAAATTAGTAGCTCCAGCCACCAATCCGATGAAGGGAGTGGCTTAAAACTTTTTAAATTGTGCTAGAACATTCAGAATGGGTAACCACTCAGGTCCTCCCGGCATGACTTGATAAACTTCTCTTATATAAGCATCGCTTTCAATAAAGTACTCTCGCATTGTGCGAGCATCCTCTTCGGCATTTTGAACCGCCATGCGATTTTTTCCACATAGAATGCAGACTTAGTGCCATGAACATATTATAGGGCACGCCTTCATCATTGTTTACGGGCAAAAAGCGAATGCCATAAGGCGTTAATGGTAAGTCTTTTTTCAGGGTTCGTTGGAGGATGTCCCAGTGAAACACCGCATCTCAACAGTCCAGAAAAATGTGCTCAACTGTTTCCAGCTTTTGGCATAATCTACAGTTAAGTGTCCGTAGGTGTACATATAGTCCTTTTTCCTGCAGCCAGGGTTCTAGCGGTAGCGTGCCGCTATGAAGTTTAAAGATGAACGATTTAACAGATGAACGTACTGGCAATCGTTTCACTCTTTTTAGAACATCTTTTCCTGAAGCCACTGCATATAACTGACGATAAACCGCAACGGGCAGACACACATCAATCATATCTTTGTAGAAACGTTTCCACGGTACACTACTCAAATACTCCGAGGAAAACCTAACCCTTAAAATCCTAAAAGCATCCATCACTTCGCGCATGAACACACGCGCACGTACCCATCGCATTTCAGAAGTTTAAACTACATAGTTTGGAATACATCCCGTAGTCGAACTTGTAGTACAGTACGTAGAAAGCAATCTCTCTGATCCCTCAGAAACATCAACTAAGAAACTATTCGTCGGATAAACAAATGTGCCGACCCAAGTATATAGAACCCGCCGCGGTGGCTCAGTGGCTAAGGCGTTGCGCTGCTGAGCACAAGGTCGCCGGTTCGATTCCCGGCCGCGGCGGCCGCTTTTCTGATGGAGGCGAAAAGCAAAAACGCCCGTGTGTACGAGATTTCGGCGCACGTTAAAGATCCCCAGGTGGTCAAAATTAATCCGGAGGCCTCCACTACGGCGCGCCTCATCGCCTGCATTGCGTCGGCGCGTTAAAACCCTACAATCAATCAATCAAGTATATAGACCATCAAGGCGGCATCCCGGGGTCACGCAGTTGTTCTCGGCGTCCCTAGAGGATCCAAAATCCAAGCGGTTTATATAGTCATAAGCGTTCGGAACACTTGAAACACTTACGCACGTCATACATTTTCCCGTTGTTTAGCGCAAAAAAAAACTCTAGGTACATTTCATTAAAAATATACGTAATTATCCGGCAGCGCCCCCGTTCCTTTAGTTTAGGACGCCCGTTGAGTTTAGTTTTGCGCTAGTAAACGCGAATGGCGGGAGTGCAACTCCAGCACGTGCGGGCAGAAAATCACAAAGAGAACAGAACTCCTGCTGGCGCAGTTTCAGGCAGGGGGCGTGCGAGCACTGCGAAGGCGGGAAATTTGAGTTGCATGGAGTGCTGCCATTAAGCAAATAACGGCGGTAGAGCCCACTATAGCGAATCACTGCTCTGCACTTCCGACAGCTTTGACATTGAGTTGAACAGCAAATTTTTTTTTGTTGGCACTGATGGTTTATTTTTCTGAACACTTGCTTAGGCAGGCTAAAGAGCACGCCTGATAAGCACACCATATTCTAGCACCCGCTCAAAATTGCTCAATAAGCGTAGTAACGTTCACTCGTGAACCATAACGAAACCCTCGCTCAATTTCCATTGGTAAAAAACTCGGTAAAACGTGCACAGCTAACGCGGGTGGCGCATTGCGCTTGACGTGTGCTGAAACAAGGCCTTTCTCCAGTGGTGAGAGCCACACCACAAGAATACCATTACGCAAGTCGGGTGATAACACTTTACCACTAAAAAAGAAATTATTACAACTGCGATGCCGTTTAAGCTGTCGTTAGGGCGGCGAACGTGCGCAGAAACACTTTTCCCAGCAATGACGTCGCTCGCACGTCTCGGCGATGCTCGTCTTTCGAGATCACCCCGCACAGCGCTCATGGCTTGATTGTATGCTCGGCTTCTCACCAGTTCACGCGCGTTTACGCCTCATGTGGGATGCGTAGAAAAGTATGAGAAAAAGAAGCAAACTTTATGAAGCCAGTTTCCGCCAATTCTACCTTGTTCTAATGTAATCCCCTTGAGGAGAGATCTGAAGGGGATCGGACAAAATCACCCGGGGATGAGAGTCATCCAGAACTTTCAGCGGCAAGTTGGGAAAACCATTTGACGTGTTACAGCCAGGTTTTGCCCGAGAGGAGAGATAAGGCGACAGAAACGCGTCACTCCCGCTTAAGGGCAAGCGTCCATGCTTCGGTACGTTCACCCTAGAAGGGGTCCTGGAGTTGGTGGGGACGTAGGCAGCCATCAGGGGCTCTGGGGCTATGGGACCGTGGCAGCCGTTTATGTCTATGCGTACATTGGCGACCGAAGCTCGACAACAGAGGCAGGTGCGATGTAATGTGGTTACGGTGAGGCCAAAGAACGCGTACGTACGCCACGAGCACATACGTAGCATGTTTGTGTTCCGGGAGGGAATAGGCTGCTTGCAGTATTTTTATTAATATAGGCTGCGAATTATAATACGTTACGATCACGTACAGGTCCTTTGTGTAGCCGCCGCAAAAAAGAAAAGCATTTAGTCGGGAACCTCAAAATATCGGCTAGTCGGCAATGCTGCCGTCATAAGATACAGCCACTGAAGAGATATGCTCCGTCATGAAGACACATTACCTAACTGGAAGTGAGTCAGGCCTCCGCTGAATGCACTGTGTTGTGCCGTCGTGCGCTGTGATCCCAGTCATATGTAGCTAGAGATAGCCCTCAAAGAGACAATTTGCTTTGTGCCGGTAAGCTACAGATGCACATCCTTTAAATTAGCTGGGTGAACAAGGTTGACCCGAAATGCCGTTCTGCGTCGGTGTCAATGCTCATGTCGCATTTGAAGCGCGCTACCCACGCCGCAAGAAATGCTCATCTTGCTATGGTGGCGCAACGGGCAGCAGTCGTGCGGTTGGGGCCAGAGGGTGAAACAGTCCGAAGAATTGAGTAGGTAGCGTTTGCATTAACTTGGAAACCCAGGACGACAAAGACCATGTTCATGACCGCTAACCACTCATCAGGATGTAAAAAGTTTTTGAAAGGACAGCTTGCTCGCGGTCAACATTTTTATGCCTGAGTAGCACATTGGTGTTGATGCAATAACAACCAAAAGGAATCGCAATGACATTTTACCTGGCCCGATTCCTAGCGTGGGCGATGTTGTGCTTAGCATCAGAATGCTCGTGACGGTATATATTGTACTTACAAGACTAACGCATCGTGAATTCTTCTTCGTTACTTCACTGCGTTTCCCTGTCTTCCTAGGTTTTCGTTTTTATGGCCTTTGGGCGAAATTACCTCCACAGGTTTTTCCAGAGCTACTTGAGGTTTCTAGTAACCTGCTTGCGTTTGTTCGTCTTTTGGTGCTAGAGCGGCCACTGCCTCGTCAACTGAAACTGTCCACCATCATCATCTTTGGACGCTTATACACCGTAACCAGCGAGTGGCCTTGGCTCGCAGGAGGAACCACGCACCAAAGAACATCCATACCTCTGAGTTGCTCGGTCGCAACATACGGGTGCTCCTAGGTTCGTGGGCCACTGTTGCAACTGCATCTCCATTATAATTATATGTACGCCCTGCCGTACAACCACGTCGGCGCCTACCGTAATTTACAGACGACTCTTAGGTACGGCTTTAACATTAAGAGCAACGCTGAGTGGACGGAACTTTTGAGAAAGCCGAGTCCCCCACATCCTAACGGTTGGCCAGAGGGTCAACGCTACCAGAGCATGCCCTCTCTGGAATCGAACCTACCGCCCCTCGCAATCATTTGCGCCGTCGAGCTTAAACTTCGCCGCGAACGTTTCAAGCGCCGACCAAGACAATGGTATTCTGCGCTGGCGGAACAGCAAACATTTCACGTTTATCGTGTGCTCCAATTTTGCTGACACCCCGGACTCCAGCGGTGGTTGTTTAATAGGTTTCGCTTTTATCGTTACCCGTTTGCGGTGACCTTATTTAAGAAAATTCACATGCCCGGTCATTCTCTGCGTCACCTTCTGGTTCTGCTTCAACTACACGCATCAATATTTCACCCAATTCTGCCCTCAGAACTTCCTCTTCAACAGCTCAGGTGTGCTGCTAATAAACCGGCACACTCATGGTGCGGAACGCTGCACTTACGGACCCGCTTTTTCATATACGTTAGTCCTCGGCATGGACTTGTATACCCGCGGCAGCCTGAAATGAACCAGCCGATACCTACTCAAGCTTGTCCGCTATTCCACTCCCAACCATGGCTGCCCGAAGAGCTCCGGATTCTTTCATGAGGACGACTCGGACTGGCACATTGCGCTATTTGGGATTGCCCAGGACCCCTTTAATATCGTAGATGCGACATGACTGCGGGCGCACCTTGTATTTATCTTGATGCAGCCTTCCTCATGTTCATTTTATCATGTACAGAATTCCGATTATTAGTTGCTCATGCTCTTGTTTACATCTTGACGCTCCCGCGCGTGGATTGGGGGAAGCGTTATGTAGGAGCAGCAGCCACTTTCTCGCACAACGGAAAGCTCCCATCATCATCATTATCAGCCACTTTTACATCGTCACTAGCGCGTGGCGGCGGTGCGCAGGACCAGGCACGCGCCAGAGAACACCACGACTTCTGCGCTGCGCCGTCGAAACATGCCGACGATCCTCTGCTCACGGGCTGCTGTTTTCCGCTGGATCTCCTATATAAATAAAAGCTGGCCCAGCCGGAAAACCACATCGACGCCTACAGAGCAAAGGAATTCAGTAAGCAAACTGTTAACGCAAGCCACAACTCGCATACAACGTTCTGAGCATCTTGGTCCGCTTTTTCAACTCACATGCAGTCGCGTTCATCTGTCAGAAGGTACGAACTGTTCCATGTCTTTTTCCACTGCTGCCATCGTGTGGCCTTGGCGTGGTAGTAACGAATTTGGCCATTATTCAGAATACTAGGGTTCCAATGCCATATGAACAAGGGCTCATGGTTAGTCTTAACTGCTGTGGCCTTTTCCGGCACCCGACAACCGCACCGAGTTTTTGCAGAATGATAGATCCAAGACTTCCACCCTGATTCCCCAGTAGCACTTAAGAAATGAAGATGCGGAAGCAAACTTACATATTTGTAACTCTTTAACTGCGTTTTGGAGTGGGCGCCATGCATGCAAATGTCGCGCTGCGAGAGCTTTGTGGGTATTTTAAAGCGAAGCATGATATAGCTGGTTGTGGGAAATACAAGGTACCCATTTATCTAATGCAACGCCATAATCCAGGGTAAAAAAACTAGACGTTGGTGGAGAGAGAGAGATAAAACTTTATTTAGAGATGTCCGGGCTGCCGAAAATGTGGTTCTGGTGGGCCTGGAAGACGTTCAAGAATCCGCAGGTGTGTGGCTGTTGGGGCGTGGGAAGAGTTGGTCGTGTGGCAGGACCCGCAGGTGGGTCAGGGTCGGCGGTGTGGCGGGCGAGGGATGGAGGAAGGATGGGATGGGAGGCGGAGTAGTGGCCCAGTTTTCCCATGAGTATGGAATGTGGGATAGTAAAAGGTGTGGATGAAGAACGTGAGGTGATCGCCTGGCGCGAGGACAAGTCCAGTAGGTGTGTTTAACGTCGGAGAGGCACCACACACCTGAGAGTGGAGCGTGCCATCTCGGGTCATGATATAGTGAAGAACGAGGTCACAAAGAGAGGGAGAGAGTCTGAGTCGGGCGGATGTAAGTGCCTTCGCGGCGTGTGAGGTCAGAAGTGGGAGGAGGAAGATTACGGCAGGATCTGAGAAGGTCCTTCAGCTGTTGCCTGCGGGCATTGCAATGGGCGCCGCGTTCTTCCTTGGGGCTGTAGTCCTGGAGCCAGGGTTGAGGGTCGCTCGGGTTTCGATTTGCACGACCAAGGGCATGAGCCCTTTCATTCCCTACAATTCCCTGGTGTCCGGGGACCCATTCTAGAAATACGTGCAGGTGACTTTGGCTGCCATGTAGCATGTCAGCTTGTGATGAATGTGCGCAGGTGAGGAGTTAGTTGCAATTCTCTGAGGGCAGATGGACTATCCGTGCGGATGGTAATCTGGTCAGTTGAATGGGTTGCGCATGATCGAATGGGCAATGGCTTAAATTTCAGCAGATGTAGAAGAAGGTACATTACAGTGTTGACGGATGGTTTCTTCACGTGGACCTACCGTGACAGTTGTGGCCATGTTGTCGGTAAAGGTGGCGTCTGCGTAATATGTGTCATGTGATGGGCTGAAAAGATGGAGGGCTCTACTTCGGCGCCTGCCGGAGTCTGAAGACGGGTCCATGTGGCGGGCGATGGAATTGTGTGGTGGGTTCTTTTGGTAGAGGAGACAAGTGAGTGGCGCAAACCCTATATCAGCCAGGATGGTGTGCCTTGGGTTGACGTCGTGAGCCTGTGCTGTTGGGCAGCCATGTGCGCGGCTACCTACTCCCCAAGAGTATTGTGGAGGGCCGGGTCGCAAGAAGATAGTTGGGGGCGTACATGGGCACACCGAGCTCAGTTCGTAAGCATTTCCCAATGGCGATTTCCAATTTATTGCTTTGAGTTTTCGTGAGTTTTAAGGTAGGGAAGGGCGTACAAAACTTTGAAAAAGATAGTTGCTTCTACTATCTTGGGAAGCTCGTGTTCCTTGAGGCCTGTGTTTGTGGCGGGTGACTCGACAAAGCATGTAATTTATTAAATTGGTCTGATTGGTAATACTTTTGGTACATACTGTGCTCTTTCCATCTTGTTGCCATATAAAGCCTAAGTTGCGTATGTGGGGTCGTCAGAGAATTGGGTGGCCAATGACAGCTACTATCATTGGATGTTAGGTTTATCAGGGTTTTCCGTATTATCCCGCAACACTTCGCGTTTACCGGCACTAGCCCGTAGGGAAAATGCAACCCAAGAAGCGATAAGGTGCCTAACACAGCAGACGGTGTACGCAGCTAGCCAGTGCATGCAGCACAAAATAAGCGACAACGCCAGGCAGGGCCGTTGTGGGGAGCCTTTTGTTACAGCTTCGCTGGTTAACCATTTTCGCGGAGTGGATGGTTCTATATTTTGCCCTCTACAGCCGCTCAGGTTTTGGACAATTGCGGCAAAGATTTCTGAAATACTACGTTCAAGGTAAACACCTTTCCAGTATAAATTTCCGAGGGGGAATGTGTATTACCGTAAGTTACCTCTTCCCAATGCACATTTTCCCTGTGCTCGTGCCAAGAAAACTACCTAATTAGATTGTTGTTTCAGAAGGTTTCTTTAAACATAACTGTCCTAAACTAACAAAATCAAGCTTTTATCAACCTAGCATTTCCCAACCCAGTAGAAGACAAAAAATTCTGCTGTTTCTCGTATTTTTGCGTGTCGACTGCCGTCTTCTCGTATTACTGTCTTATAGTGATTCTGATTTATTATGTGTCATACTCCTGTCATGATAATGATGTTCCATTGTGCCGAATTCTTGTCTTGTCGTGATCGTGATGTTCTATCAGTAGTTTCACACGGTTTGAATGTTCTTGCCCGCTGTAAAGAGGAGCGTAAATGGCAGTTCTGTTGTGACTATAGAAATGTTTGTCGTTCAGAAAATTGACTTTGTCGTTATGACAGAAGTGTGTGTCGTAGCATCAGAGGACTTCGCCGAAACAACAGGAATTCTGTTATCACAAAAATATTTGTCGTACGACTGGAATTTGTCAGGTTTTTGCTGTATTCCTTTTGTGATTTTGCAGCAGCGACTTTAGAGATTTTGGCTGCAAGCGAAACGCTAATAAAACACTGCTCATCTATATAAGGAGCCCTTCAAGGGAACTTTTCGGGCCCTATATTCACTCTTTAGCCTAATTGGGGGTAACGTGTGTGAAGTCCCGCAACGCAAATACGAACAACAGACGAAACAAAAATACAGCGCACGGTCTATCTTCAGCGAACATACACGAGTACAATAAATGTTAGCTAGAGCCATTTCACAAAAAAATCGAACGACTGTTTCATTTCAGACAGGCACACAATATTTCCAGCTACGGCGGATCAAGGAGGCCTCAAGTCAAACAAAATGGGGTTTCTATCAGAAGACACTGTATCTGACACGCTACATGCGTCCAATTATTCCAGCAAGCCTAGTGAATTCGCGGGGCTCGCCACAAGCCGGAAGTCGTGAAGCCAGATGTTATGCTTGAAATTAAAGCACTGTTTCGAGACACATCCTTGAATGGGTATTGTGTTTTTGTATTGTGTATTTCGGCTTTTATTCTCTCTGTAAAGCGACGGAGATCAACTGAGTAACACCGTTATAACAATAACTCGTCGGTACAATAGAAGTTCTCAACACAAAAAGGGCTCATGATTAACACATTTACTCTTAGTACAAGCGAAGACAAAAAATATGTACACAGCCTTTTGTTAAAGTTTGTCTTTTTTGGTATTTGCAGCCAACGGCGTAGGTATATCTTCTAGAACATTGGATTTATTTTAGCTTGGGTTGAAGCGCACCCATGGGCGGCCGAGCGGCCGCTGAGTTGCCAGGGTCATTAGTAGCAGTCGTTTTACCTGGCCAAGTAACGTGCTACTGAACCACCCACGCTTCCAGGGAATGAAGAGACAAGTAAGCTGCGCACCAACCTATAGCTAAAGGTCTTGCGACGCAATGTATTACTTTTCAAGGTGTGCAATGGTAGCTATTTTGCTGTTAAAATTGAGCAATACGGAAACCCTTTTTCGCTGCATTCGCCGAGAAAGCATTCGTCCGTAAAGGAGAAGGAAATGGTTCGCGCTATAAAGTGAGCAACCTTGGTATAACATGACATTTAAAAAAAGGTTTCCACAGTAGAGGCGAATTGTGCTACCACTGCCATATTTCCATGCAGCAATTTATTACATAAAATAAAGCCACTCAAATTTTCAAATCGCACCGTGCCTACAGAAAGAGTACCTTCGCTTACCAATATTTTAAAAGTGAGGCAGGCTCACGCACGCGTACCGAAGCTGAACACGGCAGTCGCAACCAGAAGTACATTACAACAGCGTACATTGTGCACAACAATTGACTTAGGCTCCGAGGCTCCCGCGCATTGAGCCACACTTTGCCAGTGACGGACTAA